>CALNHX010010284.1:0-41648 GCA_940337035.1 Agriotes lineatus | reverse complement strand
CTTTTGTCGGTAAGTACCTAATTGTTTAAAGCTGATTTTAAGAAATATAATATTATATGATGCTTACATTAATGCTGTGGTAATATGGGTGCAATGATAATTATTTGGTCATTTAATTTTTGAATTGGCTGCAGAGAAGATCGAGTAGAGAAAATTAATTTTGTTAGTGATTGTGTTTTGAAGAAAAGTTATAAATATGGTAAGTACCTACATACATATCAATCATATATCAATAAATACACAGATAGTTACCTACATATTCTTAAATTGTATTAAGTAATAAAATTGTTATAATTTTTCTAGAACGGAAAAACGAAAAGGCTATCGGGTTTTCAGTATCGAAAACAAAGTCTACAAAAAAAAGAAGAAAAGAAAAAACTGGCCAATACTTTAGAAAAATATTTGAAGCCAGAAAATGTGTCAGCGGAAGCATTAGAATCAAGCTCTAGTTCTCTTTCCGGGCCACTTAATGAGCCGTGCGTCCAAGAAGTCGAAATGGAAATTATGAGGGAAGATTCCGAATCTGGGGAAGAGAAGGTGACTTCATCTGACTCGGAGTCTCCAAAACCAGAGAGAAGAGAAGTTGGTGACGCTGAAGAAGCCAGCACGTCATCCTCATCAAGGCTTTCTGAACTAAAGAAATTTGGCTGCTCATCAGATTCACAGCAGTCGCAGCAGGACACAGCAACCTCAGATGATCCTGGAGAGTGGCCTGAGATAATATCAACAACATTAACAAAAATTTTAGTAGAAAGAGGGCCTGTTCAAGTAACGCAATTTAATTTCCCAACTAATGAAAATGGTCGAAGGTTTTCGAAAAAATATTTCTACCGTTCTCTTCCAAATGGAGAAGAAATTAATAGACCGTGGTTAGTTTATTCAATAAAAAATAATGCAGTTTATTGCTTTTGTTGTACAATATTTGGCAAAATTAAAAACATTTTTTTGCAAAAGGAAGGTGTTTCTGACTGGCAGCATTTGTCACTATTGATTTCAAGGCACGAAAAAAGTGATACTCACAATGCAAATGTTAAAAATCAGTTAGAACTTATAAAATTGTTATCAAAAGAACAAACTGTAAACCAGACGCAACTAGGTTTGTTGAATGCAGAAGCAAAGCACTGGCATGCTGTGATTGAGAGAATAATTTTAATAATACAATATTTGTCACGACAGTGTCTTGCTTTACGCGGGCAATCTAATAAATTATTTGAAAGCAATAACGGTAATTTTTTAAAAGCTGTTGAGATGATCTCAAAATTTTATTCTGTTATATCAGAACATGTGCTTCGGACTCAAAAGTCACAAAAAGATTAAACACGAATGGTAAATTATTTAGGGGACAAAATTCAGAATGAAATAATAGATGTCATTGGTAACAACATTAGAAATTATATTTTGGATTTAATTAGAAAATGTAAATACTATTCTGTCATTCTTGACTGTACACCGGATATTAGTCATATCGAACAAATGACTATAATTTATAGATTTACAATGTTGAATTGGTCCTCAAAAAAAAATTGAAATACGCGAGCATTTTATAGAATTTTGTCCTATTAATGATTCAACTGGAGTGGGTTTAAGTGAATTTTGAATGAATTTACTTTCAAAGTTGAATTTAAATATTTACGACATGCGTGGCCAAGGGTACGATAATAAGGCAAATATGCGCGGCAAACATAATGGTTTGCAAAAAAAACTTTAGAAATAAATCCGCGAGCATTTTTTGTGCCGTGCACAGCCCATACATTAAATTTAGTAGTGAACGATGCTGTTAAAGTTTCTTTTGAGACTTCTGGTTATTTTGATATAGTTCAAGAATTATTTGTTTTTTTTCTGCGTCGGTAAAAAGATGGTCAATTGTGAAAAAACACACAACAAATTTAAATTTAAAACCACTTAGTTATACACGGTGGTCTAGTAGAATAGACGCTGTCAAGCCCCTGCGTTACCAAATTGGGCAAATATATGATGCATTGGTAGAAGTAATTGAAGATCGTTTATCCGTACAAGACCACAGTGCTTCACATCAAGCCAAATCTTTGGCATTAAAAATTCAGAGTTATAAATTTTTGTGCTCAACAATTATTTGGTACAATATTTTAAACAAAATTAATGTTTTGAGCACGATGATGCAAAATTCTACTATAAATATAAAAACTTGCTTATAGCATTTTAAAAATTTGTTAGATTTTTTCTTAGCTCTTCGATCAGATGAAGAATTCAATAATGTTCTTACTGACGCTAATACACTTGCGGATGAACTCGGTATTGAACCTAATTTCCCTGCTGTTCAGTCTGTTAGACCACGAAGAAAACCCAGACAATTTGATTATGAACACAGTGATGAACCAATTATTGATCCAAAAAATTATTATAAAGTTAACGTTTATTTTAATATATTAGATCAAACTTTATCGTCTTTAAGAGACGGATTTGAAGGAATAACAAGATATGATACTATGTTTGGATTTCTCTAAAATATGTTTGATTTAACGGAAAACGAGCTATTACAATGTTGTAAAGATTTACATCTTCATCTAACTGATGATTCTAGAAAGGAATCTGATGTAGATGGAATAGAATTATTTGAAGAGATAAAATCTTTAAAATTACATCTTAAACCTACTTCAGCTGAAAAGCATCAGTTAGAGCCCCAGTCCATTCTTGAATATATTTTTGAAAATCAGCTCATAGCATCATTTCCAAATATGTCAATAGCTTTTAGAATATTACTCACGTTACCAGTTTCAGTTGCGTCTGGTGAGAGATCTTTCTCCAAACTAAAAATTATTAAAAATTATATGCGATCCACAATGTCACAAAACAGATTAAATAATCTGTCTATAATAGCAATAGAAAGCGACACGATGGATTCCATCGATTTAGAATTAGTAATTAAAGAATTTGCGGAAAAAAAGCTAGGAAAGTTGCTTTTTTATAATTTTCTAAAATTTTGTTGTTTTTTTATTAATTTTATTCCACTATTTTTTTTGTAAATTTTATTGTCAATAAAACTTTTTTAAAATTTCTGTTTTTCACTTAAATTAATTTGATTTGTTACAGTTAAACTAGGTATGTACTACATAAAATTTATATTTTACAACAAAAATGTAAATTTTGGGGCGGCAAATATGGCTCTGAACACAGGCGGCCATTGATGCTGGCGCAGTCCTGTATTTCCTTATTCATTTCATTTAGTTGTTTGTGATTTAGGTAATGTCTGTTTTTATTTCTTTGCTTAATTAGTGTTTTAGTGTCATCGTTTATTTTTGATTGTTTTTTCTTTACTGATGTCGCTTACCAAGTCTTGGGCTTCAGCGATGTTATTTATTATATGTTTGTTAAGGTTGTTTATGTTAGAGGTTTGTGCGCCTAGTTTGTTTAGTAGCAGGCGGTCTAGGTGAACTTCGTACTCATCTTTAAGACTTTCTATTTGTTTTAAGTCGGTTCGCCTTGTTTGGTTTTGTATTAATATTCTCCTTTCAGTCGTTGTGTTTATTTTTATGCGTGTCTTTACAAGTCGGTGGTCGCCGAGACTGATGCAATTGAGGACAGATACATCCTGGATGAAACCACTGTGCGACTTTCACTCTGATGATGCAAGCTGTAAAGTCTTGCGAAACGTTAGTGAATATGGATGCACAAACAGCAAAACGGTCAAATCTGCCTAATTATCTTCGTTCTCAATATACTCAAACAACACGAGCCACCAAAGAGCATGACCATCGCTCGGGTTTTTGCTGGACTTCGCAAGGTGCAAGGCACATTAAGCCATAAACTGCTGGGTGTTCATATACAAATACTACGCGGTCTAAGCCGAAATTCCATGTTAAGAATAATAATTCCCATTTTTTGTTTATTAGAAATCTGGTACCATGTGTCTTAGGTTCGTCCTCTCCTCTGTATGTCATATCCTAATTAAGGACAATACACACATGATACCGGATTTGATGAATGCAAAACAACCCAGAAGGTTAATGGCAAAATAAATACATAGCTACTTTATGTTCGCAAATCAAGAAAAAGTAAAAAAATATGAAGTATTTATAAATAATGGTGTTCTCAATACAAAATCATGATGCGACATAGAAATTGGAGATAACTCCAATAAAAGTTTCCACGGGCATTCCAAAATCGGCAAACGCGATGCTTATCACAAAAGACTTTGGAAAACGAAGAACATTCATAACTACATAAAATCAATGCTTCACAGAAAAATCAAATGCATTTGCTCAACGCCATGGGCGTTAAAATTAAATTAGTATCGTATAATGCCTTACCAAACAACTGCACAGATTGAATGAAATTAATTAAAATATTAAATTGGCCGCAAGTAGCAAATGATGTCGATTATAAGCCAATAAATTGGTGTTATTATCTTCACTGAACGTTCATTGGGTGATGACCAGGATTTTTTGTGAATGTCCGATTATGCATGACAGATATTTTGCTCCACTAACAAAGTGGGTTAACGTTTTGCTTAATGTTTGCTTTCACTTCCTATCGTAACTTTGAGAATTTTCCCTTTGTGTAAATTTCTGCTGCTGGACCTGATATTCTAAATGTAATATTACTCCTAAAACTTGTCTGAGGTTTGAAATGTGCAGCAAATGTGCGGGGTGTTTACAAAACTGCCAATGGCTCTAGGCAATTTAAAGCAGAAAACTTACAGACTAAAATGTAAACCCTAAACTACATATAAAAGTCAAAATAGTAAATCAAGCAGAAGTTTTTAAATCTTTAAGGTCTCAAGGAAAAAATACGTTCTCTAATCGAAACGAGAGCAACCTCAGCTTGGATAATGTCGTGAAATCTGACAACTGCGTAGCTACCTTAATTTCTCTTATAAACGTTTAATATACTAATAAAAATACCTGCATGTCGTCGTGCCGCACACATATTGATGTATTTGGAACTCATAAGCTATGAAGAAAAATATAGTGCGAGAAATGGCTCTAACGGTGACGTTACTCAATTACAAACTGTTACTTACTAATCATATTAAGCTAGACACAATCCAACGTGATTTATCAGAAAAGACCTACCTACAATAATTTTAAATTCTGAAACAAATAACCGTTAACTACAACAGGAAAGGCATCAACGTTTACGATCTAGAGTCATGTAAGAGATATTTATTAAAGATAACGATTTTCATAAATATAAATAGACAACGTGCAAACGCACAAAACACTGACATGGAAGCGAGGTGCGCACTTACAGCTGTGGAAGGCGACTAAGATATTTCCCTAATGGAGCTTATATGATTCAGCGACACTCTTCACAAAAAAAAACAGTGCAGCTCGAGGCTATTTTAATTCGGAAACTTCGCCCACTTTAGCTTTAGCTTAGAATAGCTCGTTTAAGTAAAAGTAAAACCTGGGTTGCTCTTACCACGCTAGTTGTTCGCTTCACTATCGGTATAGTTTTCCAAAGGTTGAAAACCATAATACCATAAACGTAACAACCAGCTTTTTTAAGGAGGCAAATAGCCAGATTCCGGAGCCAACGCGACGGACCGCGTGGTACAAAGTGCTTATCGAAAGCGGCTTCTCAGCTTTCAATCGAGTTAGAAACTGGAACGTGGGGACTCTTATTTGCAGTTGTGGCGTCCAACATACTCACCTACGGGACGAGTTCATGGGCGTGCGCTCAGAAATTTCCCGCAGTATCTTAAACACTCAAAATATCCTAACAGTGATTAAGAAAAACAGTTTAGCTTTAAATTACTATGAGATAAGTTTATATAAAAGAATAGTATAGTGAGATTTATCATATGTACAAAAAGATATAATTACTTAAAATCGCTCGGTATTAGTTAGGTGAAGCATAAAGCTCTATTTGCAATGGGCATGTAATGTAATGGTTTACTGCCCACAGCAATTCTGCTTGCCTAAGTAACAGATTGAATAAGGTCAAAATGAGCACAGTATTGAATATTTTATTTATTGCAAGATAATCGGTACTTTACATTAATAAGTGCACTTGAGGTGAGCAGCAGTAACTAATAATTTGAGGGATAAGAATGAGCATAAGATAAGACAGGTTTCAGAAGGGTGACGTTCAGAGTTTCAGATATGATAAATGTTCGGAAAGGCCAATGCAATTTAATTTGTAACTGACGGATTTGGGCTTAGCAACGTCCAACATAGGGTGAATAAAATAATACAGAATGATTTGCTAAGTACAGAAATTGTATGAGCGTTATGTATTAAAAGTTATTAAGCCAGCAAACGGCAAATTAACTGAAAGGTAAGCGAAAACTGCTAGCAAAGCAATAATTGGAATAACGCAATGGAAAATGTAAGGCAACCGATCGAAAGACAATTAGTGAAATGATAAATAAACTCAAGTATATCAGTGCATTATAAACCAAAAAAAAAATGTGGTGTGATACATTCACACAACTTCCTTTTATGGTAATCTTATAATTATTCAAAAATTTTATTTTTTGTTTCTAAGCATTTGTCAAAAAAATTTCAAAAATTGCAAATTCTACAAAAACGGTACAAAATAGAGCGTTAGTTCAGAAGACAACTTTTTTCTAAAATTCTAATTTAAATTCAAAAATTTAATAATATACCGGGTGTTCTATTTAAAATAGAAGTTAATAAAAAAACGAAAAAAACCCATTTTAAAAGTATTCAACTGGAAAATAACCTATCTCACATCAATACACGTTTAAAACGTAATAAAAATGTAAAGTTTGAAAAAAATCATTGCAGCCGTTTTTGAAAAAATCGAAAACAACTGAAAAATCACAAGAGTAAACACCCACTTCCGGTTATGTGATTTTCTTCTTAGATGCTGTCGCATCCACATAGTACACAAAACGTATGTATGAAGTTTCAAAGCCATACATCTTTTCGTTTTTGAGATATTCTGTTCACAGGCAGACAGACAGACAGACAGACAGACACACACACACACACACACCCACACACACACACACACATTCACACACACACGCACACGCACACACACACACACACACACACACACACTCACAGACCAATGAACAAAAATATGTTTTTTGGGTTCAGGAGACTCTAAAACGTGAAGATCTGGTAAAAACTCAATTTCGAATTTTTTGGGTGAATCCAATACTTCCTTTATTGTAAAAAATAGGGCGAAGTTTAATAAAATTTATTCCAAGAAAAATACAGTTTTAGTTGTTAGGCAAAGACATGGCATCGAAACTATAGTCCATAAGTTGAAACATGTAATCAAACCGAATTTCTTTTAAACATATGAAAATCTAGTTGCTAAGTTATAAGACAGTCAATTGTCATAATTAATAAAACAAGCTGAAAAATTTCATGGTGGGTGCAAGTTAAGCTCCGCTTTTTTGTTCAGAAATTAATAATAAAAAGTAATTTTGTTGAGTCAAATCTGTGTTGGAGTTTTTACCAGTGCTTCTGGGCATCTGTGGGTGTAGTTTTCAAAAATACAAGAGTTCCAAAGATAGTGAAATTAGACCAAAAAGTTTCCACATGGTGCGGCGTTGAGTGCGAGCCAACGTGACGATTTTCAAGCAGTTTCAGACATCGGAAAACAGATCTTTTTGGTGCTACGTGGAGAGAAAAGCTTTAGCAACCCGTGAGTAAAATAATTAAGACCAGCAACCCATTTCCAAGCGAGTATTTGCCGTAGCGTCCCTCCAGCATGTCAACCAACTAGGGATGGTTGTCAATTCCCGGACCTACTCTTTTGAACCTAGTTCGTTTGCCGGAGTAGGTGCACCTGATTCGGCGTTCCTTAAAGAGTAGGTAGCCTGATCCGGCGTTCCTTCAATGAATCAAACCTCTGTGCTACTAAGCCGAACCGCGCCAGCGCGCGGAGCGGCGGACCTGTAAACGGAATGCCGGACTCTCGCGCCTAGGAGTGATCCGTCGTTCCTTTAAGGGAGTTTAAGGAATCGAACCGTTTTGCACCTAAGCCAAACCGCCCTAGCGCGGAGCGGCGGAACTGTGGAACGGAATGCCGGACTCTTGCTCCACGAAGCGGATCGGATCGCTCCTCTTTCTCGGACTGCAAAGACGTCGAATTTGAAATCGGAATCGTTCGTAACTGACTAGGAACTGCATAATCTACGCAAGGAATTTCAGATTCGGATTTGGAATTGCGGGATCGTAATGACAATGCCTCGTGTGTTGTGCCAAAATCATAGACCATGTAGGATACTGTAACTCGCAACTTCACCGTGAGCTAACAATCCCCACCATAGAGGAATATATTAAAATGACGGCCAAAAAGTTCTTCACTAACATCCAAAACTGTCCTTCAGCAATTCATTATGAATTGGGAAAAAGATCAACGACCACCAGACTGAAACCAAGATTACCACAAGACGTTTTACTCTCAGACAGTGATTAAGTGAAACAATAGCGTAAAACTTTCTTAAAAACCTTATGTGGTGTTATATTCATGAGTGAACTTCATTATTAACAATACTGTGAACAGCCCTAGTGAGCTTAGCCAGTTAAACTCTAATAAAAAAAATGGCAGTGCCTCGTGTTTTGCCAAAATCATAGACCATGTAGGCTACTGTAAGGTATAAATAGAAAAAACGGAAAACATTTCATAATTTTAAATTGTAATAAACATATTTAATTGTAATAGTTTATTGATGCCCTGCTAATGCAATCAAAGAAATCTTTTACAATTGAAATAGACGACCCAGCAAAAACTTCCGACCAGAGCCGTCGGATTCAAATCAAAATCACGTCCCCTACATTAACATATGAGTCATAATATGCGACTGTAGGTGCAGGCCCATCAGAGATCCGACTCCGACCGCTCCAGCGTCTGGCGAGACCTGCTATATCCCGGTGACCACAAGCGGAATTGAACCTAGTTTCTTGCACCTAGTTCGGAGTCGGAGTCAGATCAGGTGCACTTGATCCTTTAGCGGAACAGGTTTTACCATCCCTACAACCAACAGCATAGCATCTCTTCAAAAAGATAAAAATTCACAGTAAGGCGTTTGTGCACTTTTGTAGCAATTGTGATTCATCAAGAATAGATAACGTTCCTAGAAAGTGCGAGTTGCCGCGGAATTTGCAGTTTTTGCCGGAAATAGGGCAAAAGCACATCTGAGCGTGGGTTTTACGTCATCCTGAAACAAAACGAGGTTAGCCGTTGCTACGTCACAAAATTAATTGTATTTACCTGATGCATTCTTGCCATTTTGGTGTTTCAAATTACACTTTTACCCTATTTCTGCCCTGAGGGATCATTTGTGGATTGCACTAAATTTAGAGATTATTTAAATGTCAGTTAGCAATGGTGCATTTGCCCTAATAATTCAGAGTAATTGTCATACATGGAATTATTTGTCATGCAAAGCTTTCTAATTATTTTATGATCCCCTGAGTTAAGAATTGTTTCATGTTCACCGGAGCTAAGCCCTAAGTTACTGCAAATCAATAAAATAAGGAAAGGGCAATCAACCATTTATTTTTGGTAATGTTGATTACATTCTTTGCCCTGAGTTTGACAGGCAGTTCTTGATCGAAACTATAAAATTCATGAAGTGTAGTAACCGCTGCCATAATTAGCATTTTTATATATTATTTAAACCCTGCTATTATTATATTTTTAGGAGAGACTGCTACTACAATATTTATTTTCTAAGCAAAACTTACTAAATCTACTTGATCAAAAGCTTTTCCAATTAATGTAGAAATCAAAATTTACAAGGAAACTCAGAAACAAAATAAAGGAGGTTTGTAATTAATCCCTGGTCATAATCCATAAAAACCACCAATCCATTTTTACGTGATACTAAAAGACTAGTTTTCGCTGCTAGATGAAAAAAGCACCAATCACTAGATTGACGTAAACCTCTAGCACAAGACAAGATACCCACAATCATGCCCTCTAATGCGTAGTCAAACAAACCCATAAAATGAAAAGCAAATGTCAACTTAAAAATAATAAATCCTAGAAAAACAAGTAAGAGTAGGTAAGGGTGTGACTAATCCCAAACGAATGTGAATAGATATTCATCTCAGAAAGAAAAGCGCCCATCTTCAACATTTCTACCAGCAAAACTCTAATAAATGTGGGTAGATCTTCAACACATGAATAAAAGTATCCACCTTCAACATTCCTGTCACCCAACCGTAAGAAATTAAACCCCAGAGAAATAATATAGCACAGGAAACTCAGGTAAGGATGTTTAACCAATTAGAAATGAATGTGGATAAATGTTTATCTCACAAAGGGAAACGTCCAACCAAACCCTATAAAATCGTACACATAAAAGTGTTCAACTTTAACATATCTGCCACCAAACCGTGAAAAGTTAAATTCCAAAGAAATAATAAATTCCAAGAACTAAAATCAGGAAAAGTAAGCAATCCCAAATACATGTGGACAGGTGTTCAGATCAAAAAGGAAAGCGTCCACTTTCAACATCCTTACCACTCAAACCATAATTAATGTGGATAGTCACAATGAGACGTATAAAGGTGTACTTTCTCAACATCCCCACTATCCAACCCTAAGAAGAGAAGTAATGAGGTCTATAAAACTAAGGTAGAAGAACAAGGGTCTAATAAATCCCAAATAAATGTGGATAGCTGTTTATCTTACATAGAAAAGCGTTCACCTTCAACACGCCTACTATTAATACCTTAAAAACTGTGAATACATCTTCATTGCACAATAAAGCTGCCCTACTTCAACAACCCTACCATCCAATCGTAACAAATTAAATTCTAGAGAAATAATAAAGTCCAGGAAACTAATACCGAGCAGAACAAGGTTTTATCGATTTCAAATAAATATAAATATATGCTTATCTCACAAACAAAGCTGTCCACCTTCAATGTCTCTACCAAAAAATCCCTAAGAAATGTGGATAGGTCTCCATGGCACGTATAAGAGTATCTTTGTTCAACAGCCTTGCCACCCAATCCTAATAAATAAAATTCTAGGGAAATAATAAGGTCCAGGAGATTGTTACGGAACAGACCCAGGCCTTACCAATCTCAAATAAATCTAGATATATGCTTATCTCATAAACAAAAGGGTCCACCTTCAATGCATCTACCAAAAAAATCCCTAAGAAATGTGAATAGGTCCCCATGGCACGTATAAAAGTACCTGCCACCCAACCCTAAGGTATTGAAAAAAATAATAAAGAAAAGCAAACTAGGGGAGGGAAGACTAGGGTCTAACTAATCACAAGTAAATGTGGATAGCTGTTCAGCTCACAAAAAAGTGTCTCCAACATCCCTACCAACCAAACCTTAAAAACTTTGAATTGATCACCATCACACAAATAAAGGCATTCTTCTTTAATCTTTTGAACCCACAGAAATAATAACACCCAAGGAAACCAAGAAAATAAAGACAAGGGTTTAAGAAAACCTAAATAAATATTGATTGATGTTTCTCTCGCAAAGAAAACGTCCATTTTCAAGATTGCTACCTACCAAATCTTAAAAAAATGTGAAGAGAAATTCATGACACTTATAAAAGTGTCCTTCTTCCAAATTTTATCCACCCAACCTTAAGAAATTGGCTCCAGCAAAGTAATAACGCCCAGGAAGCTAATGGACAGGGAACGAAGGTCTAACCAATAGCAAATAAATGGATAAATGTTCATCTCACAAAGACAAGAGTTCAGCTTCAACATCCCTGCCAATAAGATCCTCATATAGATGGATCTTTAACGCCCGAATAAAAGTGTCCTCCTTTAACATCCCTGCCACCCACACCTAAGAAGTTGACCCCAGAGAAATAATAACGCCCAGAAAACTAAGGGACAAGAGAAAAAAGTCTAACCAATGCCAAATAAATATTAGATGATTATCTCCCAAATAAGATGTCGTTTTTTAAGAGTATTTCCAGAAAAACCCCTAAAAACATGAATAGCTCTCAATAACACATACAAAAATGTCCTCCTTCAACATCCCTGCCACCCAGCGCTAAGAAGTTGGCCCCAGAGCAATAATGACGCCTAAAAAACTAAGCGACAAGAAACAAAGGTCTAATCAGTCCCATATAAATATTAAATTGTTATCTCGCCGATACGACGTACTTATTTAAGAGCCTTATCAGCAAAACCCTAAAAAGCGTGAATAGATCTCCACAACACATATATAAATGTTCTCCTTCAACATCCAAGCATCCTTGCCCCCAACCGTAAGAAATTGAACCTCAGAGAAGTAATAAGGAAGAGGAGACAAAGGTCTAATCAATCTCAAACACATAGGCATATATATGCATCTCACATAGAAAATTTCCATATTCAAGATAAACCCTTAAAAATTTAAATACATCTTCAAAGCACATATAAAAGTGACCAGAAAGCTAAGGTATGGGAAACCGAATCTAAGCAATCCCAAATAAATGTAGACAGATGTTCAGCTCACAAAGAAAAGCGTCCAGCTTCAACATCCCTACCAACCAAATCCTAAGAAATATGAATAGGTATTCATGACATGTATAAATGTGTCCGTCAACATCGCCGCCACCCAGTCCTAAGAAATTGCAACGCAGGAAACTAACAAAACCCAGGAAACTAAAACAAGGGAGACTAGGGTTGAACCAATCTCAATTAAATATGAATAGATGTTCGCTTCACAAAGAAAAGCGTCAACATTGAAGATCCATATCAACTGAACCCTAAAAATGTGAAAAAAATATATTATACATAAGAAATTATTCTCCATCGACATTCCTGTCACCCAACATCAAGGAGTTGAACACCAAATAAATATGTAATCACGCCCGAAAAACCAAAAAAAAAAGAGAAAACAAGCATGTAACCAATCGCAAATAACTATGGATACCTAGATGTTTATTTCACGAAGAATAGCGTCCACCTTCAACATCGTTTCCCCTTAAACCCTAATAAATGTGAATCAATTTCCAGGACACGTTCAAAATTGTTCTTCTTTAACATCCCTTCCACACATCCTAGGAACTTAAACCCCAGAGAAGTAATAAAGTATAGGAAGCTCAAGGAGAGGTTAAACAATCCCAAATAAATGTGGACAGATGTCTCTAACAACGAAAAGAGTTCACCTTGAATATTTCTACTAGCCAAACTGTAATAAATGTGGATAGATCTCCATGACACGTATAAAAGTTTCCGCTGTCAACATTCCTGTCACCCAACCGGAAGAAGTTGAACCCCAGACAAATAAATAAGTTTAGGATCAACATCCCTACCAACCAAAGCACAATAAATTAGAATAGATCTGCAACATATGAACAAAAGTGTCTTAATTCAACATCCCTGCTATCTAACTCTAAGAAGTTGAAATCCAGAAAACAATAACGACCAGGAAACCAAGGGGGGGGGGGGTGACAAGGGTCTAACCAATGCCAAATAAATATCGATAGATATTCATCTCACAAATAAAATGAATTTGTAAAAAATGTGAATAGAACCCCATGACAAGTAAAAAAGTATCCTCCTTCAACATCCTTCCCACCCAACCGTAAGAAATTAAACACCAGGAAAATAGTAGAGTCTAGGAAAGCCAGATAGGGGAGCCTAAGGTTTAACCAATTCCAAATAAATGTGGAGAGATGTTCAACTCACAAAGAAAGACGTCCACCTTCAATATCTCTAGCAACCAAACCCTAAGAAATGTGGATAGGTCTCCATGACACGGATAAAAGCGTCTTCTTTCAACATCCTCGCCACTCAACATTAAGAAGTTGAACCCCAGACAAATAATAAAACTATCGAAGGGGGTGACCTCTTTGACACTTATGCACTTCTCGACTGCTGCCTCGGCCTTGGCCCGGTCCATAAAGGAATGTATCTGCCCTTTGAAGGCATCCGTATTTATGACACCCGCTTCGTTCATCACCCCGTTCTTCAACATCATGCATTTGAAGTAGAACTTCAGCTTGTCATCGTCGGCGAACTCATTGTCCCTGAAGGCGCTCTTCACGACGTCCTTGCTGGTGCCAGTTGTCTGAAGGCACTCGTCCCTCCAAGCGTGAAACTCCTCCTTCTGTGCTGCGTCCTGAAAGAAAAGAGTTGATTTGTTAAGTATTTGCACAGCTCGTGTGTAGTTGAAAGTATGGCTGGCTGGTGATGGTTTTTAACATGAGTGTGCTATGTTAACAGTTGTTGAAATACAGGGTCTTACAAAAAGTTATGTGCGGACTTTGTGTGATTGTAGTGTGGTACGTCCGCTGAAGCAATGTTTCCGTGCTACACTGCTGTGAAGTTGCAGCTTCTAAGATACAAATATGAATTAATATGATGTATTGCCATGACTTATATGATATATTATTTTATATTGTAATAAATTAGCTTTAAACATAAATCACCACACAATACTTTTTATTTGACTCTAAACGGACATTGAATTTTTGGTGAAAAACAACTCCGGGTTCTTTATTTACTGGCAATGTCGTTAAAAATGGTGTTTTGCTCCTATCTGAATTACTTATCTGAATTAATAAGTTGGCTAGCTCATAGAATCACAGCATGAAACTTAAAAATCTCAAACGGGCGTTGGGTTCCTTAGTTAAAATTAGTGCGGGACGCCGCTGTATTATCGTGAAAATTACTTTACAGAGCGCCTGCTCTCACAACGTCAAATGGTGACACACCGAGGGCCGGTTGCAGAAAGCAATGTTAAGTCTGGTGTTAGCTAACGTCGCGTCAAAGTGAACAAAATCGCATCAAATTTTGTTTACTAATGTATTAGTTACCATAAGCATTTGAGATTTGATTCGTTTTTGTTCACTTTGACGTCGCGTTAGCTAACACCAGACTTAACATTGCTTTCTGCAACCGGCCCTAAGAATTGTAAACATACAGAAGTCGTGCGTTTTTGTGAAATTAAATCAACTAAAATGAGCAGATTTTATCGGTAAGTCAATTTTAATTTACCGCCATCAAACGGCGTCTAAACCACTTTTGTTTTTTAGTGACGCTAAGCCTTGATTGTTTTAAACGGCGTGGGTCTGCGTTCGATTGTTTATGGGGCCCATTTGCCAATTTTAACTAATTCTCCTGGGTTTGCTATTATATTTGGGCACACAAATCTTCCGGAAACCGGCTCTCCAAGACTGCCTTCAGGTTTGGCCAAAATTTTAGCCAGATCGGGCGTATATAAAAAATTTGCATTAACCTGACCTCTCTTGCAGGCGAAGTCACGGCCAGGTCCCCTCTGGTAATTTTACCGCTTCCTGCAGCTCCCCGGCGATGATCTGAAGGTTGCTGGCTGCTCGAACTGTCCACTGGTAATCCCTGCTTGCTTCTCAAGACCTCGTACGGTGCTCGTTGTGGTGTTCGGAAGGTCCCCGATGCCAACGTCGAAGAGCAGCCGAAAGAAGTTTATTTTTATGACGTGGAAACTCTTGCCTTTATTGGTGTCGATGCTTTGCAGCCTTGTGAACACGATGGTGTACTTTATTTTTACCTGGATTTATGTTCAACACCCAAAAAGATTAATTAAAACTCGAGCAATTTTCAACGTGTCAGCATCATTTTATTGTTAAAAACAAGCCAGAGTCTGGTTGCTATGCAACTACCATCAAACAGTGATTTTAACAGAAAGTAAGTAACTCAATTACATTAATTTAAAATTCTAAAACTAACAAATGTGATAATTATGTACAATAACCTTAGCCTAAAATAATTGTTCTGTGATTTTCATAAAATTGTCAATCTAGGAATGCGCCACAATGTTTATTTAAAAAGCGCTTTTAAGTTTAACTTGGTCACTGCACTGATTCTTTGTGTTTACCAAAATTTTATCTCTGGCCTGCTTGGATCTTAATTTCTGTACTTTTGCCTGCTATCCTTCAAATTCCTCGGTTTTCCTTCTGTATGTAAATTTGGCTGGCTTTGTGCTCTTTTGCACGTTACAATCGTTAATCCTCCTCTTACCACTTATTATTTTAAACTGCTCATAATAAGACCTTTTGTAATTTACTTTAGATTGCTACGCACCTTTGTGACTTTGCATGTTTTAAATTTTACTGTGCCAGCTCTATTAAATTGGCTTTTGCTGGTATAATACTTCAACCTTTTTATATTTTACAAATTTACATTGCTAGCTACAACCTATGAAATTTGAGTTTCATTCCGTTCAAGCCTATTCAAGTAAATTCGAATGTTACTGGCTACATTTTACAGTGCAACTTTCAATTAACAAATTATGTGATTTTATTCAGATATGCAAATCATTTCAACTCTGTGTTTTTGATGACTTTAATATTTAATTGTTTGGCATGGCTACCAGAGCTGATTTAAGGATCAAATACCATTTCAGTATATCTATATCACATAAAGCCAATTGGAATAATTTGACATACAACCACACAAAATCCGTCTACATAATTTTGTACTTTTTGAAACTTCATTGATGTAAACTTTGTCCTCCCTTGTTTTACGAAAATTTTGCGATGTATTTTAATTTAAAAAACGAAGTTCCTTTGGTTAGATTTGAACATATATTTGCTGATTCGAATGCACAACCATTTGTACGACACTACCGTGACAATCAAAGAAACGGTTACACAGAGGGACGCAGATTTTTAAACAACTCCAGGTTCTGATTCCGGTGGTTAAATTGCCAATTCTCAAAATATAAAATATGAGCAGAAGCAGCCAAGCCGCTTAGTCTGTAGTCCATGTGTACGCAGCCACCCAAAAGCTTAGGTTCAAACATTTTTTAAAAACAATGAAATCTTGAGGGCTAAGAAGGCATATCTCCACAAATATCTTAATTTTAAGTTTCTGCACTATTCAATATCTTACTAAACAAACTTTTCAATGCAGGAAGTTACTTGCTGATGAGAGGCGGCAACTAAGTCGAAAATTAATGAAACTGTGAACGTTCTCATGTTTGGGAGTTCTAGTTGATTGTAAAATAAGCTGATATTTATACTAAGCAATTCGAATAAACATTTTGTTATTTATTATTTTTTTATTTATATTATGGTCAATGGCTGTAAAGAATTAGATTAATGTGCAAGTTGATTGTTGTGACTGACTCACTTACGCTACGAAAATTGTGTAATTCAACCTTCATAAAAGCGTACCTAAGCAATTACCTTTAATATAGGTCACAATAGCCGGCATGAGTGCCTCCAATTATTGTCATATTAATTGCGATTTCTACACGTTTAGCAAGATTGTGCAATTTTGTAATTTTTTAAGGACAATGTTTAAAAGCAAGATACTTAAACCTGGATATATTTATAGCAAATTTTCATATTTTATATCAAATATAAAAATTATTTTCCAATTCTGAAGTTTTGATGATTTCGATGTTCTTCAAAAGTTGCCAATTTTATAAAACGAATGTAAAAATCATATTTAAAGTTTAAGTTGGTTATTTCATATTTACACCGTTATGCCAGAAAACATATAAACCTGGACCTAAGTTACTTTCTAACTCCACAGTTTTCAACAAAATCAAATTATGGCAAACCCATTGATCTCTTTTATAAATATAAAAATGCAGGCTGATTCATAAGTACGAGTATGATGATTAAATTAAATGGGTGTATAGTTACCTTAGTACACTAAAAATTAATCCCGTATAGGAAAAACTTCGCATTGGGGTTTTGTTCAGCCTTTTGAGAACTAGTAGCTAATAGCAAAACCTTTGTTGGGTAAAACAGATAGGAGCACGCTTTGCTAAATACTCACACAAATGTTTTTTGATTGTGCATTTTATCCTGATTCGTTGTTATTGCAACCACCTGTGCGAATTTATGAACTTATGAAGTTCATTCGAGTGACCATCAATCAACTTTGCAGTTACAATTTTTATAATTTGCTGGGACTATTACTAATTTCTGATGTATATTCTTGTTAACATAGAATTTCGGCTTAGATCGCGTAGTATTTGTGAATAAGCGCCCAGCATTCTCTGACTTAATGTGCTTTGCACCTTGTAATCTCGAGCAAGAAACCACGCGATGGCGTGTAACTGTACCTTGAGAACGAGGATACTTAGGCAGATTTGGCCTTGTTACTGTTTGTGCATCCATATTCACTAACGTTTCGCAAGACCTTGCAGCTTGCATAATCAGAGTGAAAATCGCACACGATGTACAGGGGTAGGTTCAACAACTTGTATTACAAATACTTTTGTGTATGACAAATTAACTGGTAAGGCAATTGCATAAATTCGCATCACACAGCTTTAACTTTCAAATTAACTGTAACCACAAAGATGATCTGCACGTATACAAATTTGGGTCATTTGAATTCAAACACCAAAAATGGCAAAATATTACCAGTAGTTTCCGGATAACCTGGTTTTGTTTCAGTGACGGACAACGATCGGCGATGTGCATTTGTTTAGCTTTCTGCACGGAACCAACATATGGTTTCGGTCGCAAAATCAATGGACGCTACCTCGATTCTGGATGAACATCTGCAGCTGGAACCACGTTTACAACCTCGTACGATGACTAATCTTGATAATACCCAAAATTTATGGGCTTTCGGAAACAGCTTGTCTGTGAATTTTACCTTGAAAAGTGCTTCCTTGGCTGGCTTTACACAATCAAAGAACGCCACGGCAATTACGGACTTCGTGATGGCTTCTTGCTCCAAATTTCTGCACCCAGGCATTCAGGAGGCTCTTCTCCATACGTACCACATCAAATTCTTGCTGGTCGATGTCTCTGCTACTCGTAAACGGACCCCGATGTTGGACGCTCTTAGTTGATACCTCGCTCAGCTGATCGCTAGTCACTGGAATGTGTTACTACTATGAAAATTACACTCAAAGATGCTCTATACATTGGTAAATATGAAAAACACTTTTTGGCTGACACAGATAACTTGTTTATTAACAATTTTATACAAAACTGGAAGCACCTCTTAAACTCAACACACATTTTTTAATGCTTATTTTGTTCTTATTAACAATTGACTGTCTCGTATCCTAGTAACCTAGATTTACTATTGTTTTATGAAATAAGCTTTGATATCACATTTTTTATTTAAGAATTAAAGTTTTGATATAATGTTCTTAACTTGGGAACTAAACTTTATTTGGAAATTGACAAACGTAACTCTTTTACTCTGCTTTTAATCACTTCAGTTTTAAATGCACTGTTTCATATGTTTACGTTAGCACTGCACAATGTCTGTGCCCTTTGATAGGTGGTTGCTCTTTGCAATCTTTACTTCCTCGTCCTGTCTTGCATCGTTTCCTTACCCGTCAGTTGTCTCGGTGATATAATTTTTTTTCATAACGCTCATATAATTATTGTACTTCACAAACCATCTCTATATTATTAAAATTCATATTATTATATTAATTTCGTCAAACTCAAATCTGTCAGCTACATAAATTAAGCTGACTTTGCCATTCCGAACATCAGTTATGCATAAAACGCTGAACGTAACCTTCTTGATTCTGCCTTATCTAATGCTAACCTTCCTCAATCAAATTATAGTACCGCTAATCATATCACGTCCATTTATTGGTGTAAAATACTCACTATTGATCTTGCAATAAATAAAAGATTAATTTTGTGCTCATCTTGAATTCTTTCATTTTCGTGTTAGTTAGGCAACCAGAATTGCTGTGGGCAATAAACTATTGCAATATGTATCAGCCCCAACAACAACAAATCTTGCATAAATGAAAATGTTTAAAAGGGCAAAGACAAATAGCAAGTCCTATACTGTGTACGTCCCCAAATGCGATTCAAAATGTCACTTTGACCCTTACGTCAACGTTCGATGTCGGATAAGGCACATTAAGAAGAAGAAATTTAAAAGTCTTTCCTTAGCCATTAGAAATCACGCAGTATAAATTATAAAGTTTACTCACACATCACATTTCCATGAGGACTACATAGAGTTCTTTTGGTCTTTTGGTAGAAAATTCATTGTTGCAGATTATTGGAACGCGAAACACATTCTTTGGGCTTGGTGGTTCAGTTGCATTCTGACTACTGATCAATTGGTAGCGAAGTCGATCCCTGGTCCCGGTAAAGTTTTATAAATTAAAAAATTAGTCTCCAGAATGCTACCTACCTTCCGGGAGGCATTAAAACATTGGGTTCAGTTACTAGTAACGACAAGATCCACTAGGATTTTGACCACATGACCATATCAGTCAGTGACTAAAATACCTGGTACTCCGCATATATAAACAGGCCGACTCCATAAGAAACAAAAGCCACCACAGACTTAATATCAATCTCATATGTTCCAACAATAACTAACCAAAATCAATCTTGTAATCACTCCCCAGTTATTAAAACTGCCAGTACAACAATCACGAGCAAAGAAACCCTTTTAAGACTGCACCAAAATACTAACTGGAACAACTTCGAAACTAACGGGAAAAAAGCTTATCAACGTCAAGTAGTCCAAAACCTTAATGAAGCAACCCAGTACTTGACTACAGTGACAGAAAATGCTGCATAACACCCTACGTCTAGTACAATATCCAATTCGTCTGAAGTTTTCCTCCAAATACGAGATCTGCTTGCAAAAGAAATACAGGGCACTGAAGCCGAAACAAGCCATACCTTGTATAACAAGCTTACCCTTGAGCAGCATAACATAAAATGCAAGGACGTAATGAAACCTTCAAGCAGTACATTACATAACCTCTTAGCTCACGCCATGCAATGGAAAATTAACAAAAAAAAACACTAACTGTAGCCATCCCACCAATTTAAAAATCAAATGACATGTATGCCAGATTAGACAAGGACAAAGTAGTCACATTCGTCCAACACCTATCGCTGTGATTTATAAAACCTATTAGGCTGGTCACAATGCAACTGTATATTAACAATGTTCACTGCTCTCTCTGGTGGGAGAAGCTCAGAACTGTTGTCCGTGGAAAATACACTCGTACAACACACACATATAAAGATAATATCAGACTTAATGCTAACAATAGTTAGATATACCCTAGCTACAAAGGAGGGAGAGAGATCATGCGGGGATGACAAGCTCTGTATGGATACCAATGTCGAAGATATTAATCTGCAACTGGAAATAACGAAGTTATAAGAGCTCCAGCTTCTTAAAGATCCAACTAGTTCGATAAGAGGGCTTTTGCCAGATCCGGGGTCCACTTGGCACACGGCAAGGTCAACTTGACAAAGAAAAGGTTGAAATTTGACCTGGAGCATGACCGATCCACAAACCTGGTCGCCTGAACATCAGAGATGCGGGAATTTTAGCGAACTCAGCTGGGCCGAAAATACACAAGGGCCATATATTCAAGTGTTGTGCGTATGCGAGAATCCGAATACAGTCGATATTTGAGGACGCGAAGGCACTTAATTCACGATTATTGAACCGCCGACATATTTAAGTAGTTCTAAGTTTGATGTAAGTCTGGTTAAATACCAATTATGCAAAACAACTGTGAAATCAAGATGGATGATTGGTATTCCTTTCTTAGATTCTTCGAGGAGCGGATTCCTGAATTTGTTCGAGGCGGACTCCAATATATTTACAGGGGTTCTAGGAAATATTTATCGCGTTTGCACGATGGCGATGCAAAGCCAACAAAGGTTATCTGTAGGTTATGTTAGGGGTGAGCGTTATATACCGAGGCTCTCGGGAAAGTTAATCGCGTTGGCACGACTCATAACACAAGAATCAACGGATATTTACAGAGTTTTAAGAGCTATTAGTATGTACAGCGTTTATCTGAGAAAACTTTTTGAGTTCGCTCGATCAGCAATATAGCGACATCAGGAGATTTCTGCAATGGTCACAGCGTGCCCTACAGCTTCATCAGAGAGCAGGTTTCTTCTTGGACTGGATTCAGAGAAGGTCTCGGTTAGGTGAAACGGGACTCGTTGGTTACCAGAGTCCACAGAGATCGAGGATCCAATTTTTACCGGCGGGTACTCGAAAGCCATCTCTGGCGGGGTTTTCAGGGCGTCACCCCTCCTTGGGGTGATGTTTCTTCAGCTGGAAAATGCTGGGCTCAAACACTGTCTGTATGTCCGGGTTTTCATTTTTCATACGGACGTGGACCTCCATCTGCCGAGAAAAATATGTGAAAAGCAGGAGGCGAAAGCATGGTTCGCCAATGTTGGAACCTTGTTACAGGCTACAACGACATTTACGACAACACGCCAGCTCATAACGGTAATTACAAAAAGCCACCAAAAATCTAGATAACTGGCGCGTACGATATCTCACAAAATCTAGAATGTAACTCACATAGGACCACTGCCCAACCCATAACAAGAAGTGCCGACTAGGCTCAGTGGATCGAGGGGTGGTACAACACGAGATAACACAAAGGCAACGGCTTAATGAAGGGTAAACAGACCTAAATTGAGTAGGCGCCACTACAATTCCATCACGATAAACGAGAATGCAAAGGTAAACTCACTGAGGAACAGGGAAGCATATGAATCCACCTTTTGAGTTTAAATTTAGCAGTAATCTGGACAGCGAGCCGGTTTAGCATCATCGGACCTACCTTTTTAATATCCACTTGAACAACTGGCCGAACTCTTACAACTGTAAAATATAAACACAAAAATCGCATGCACAATAACAAAGAAAACCACAGTTAAATTAACATGACATGTATTGACCAAAATATTTGAGTATGTACAAAAAGGCACAAGTAAATATAAAATGTATATTCGGCGGTTCGGTAACTTGCGCAACGTCTTAAATATATTGACATAATCCGGTAAATTGACATTAATTCTGACAAACGATATGAACAGTGAACTAAAAGCAAATAGCGGTAATAAAGACGGCATTAAACTCTATTAAGCAGCAGTTGCGACACATGACAAGGACTACTGCATAAAGTTATTCAACAACTAGGTCAACTGACGATAAATGAGATTTAAATGACAGGTTCACAACTATAACGGTTTGACAATTACTAAAGATACGCATTAACCCTAGTAACCCCATAAAATTGAGAGCACGCCGAGTACCAAAATGGGTCATTTTTGACCCACTGGATAATTTTTCTGTTTATGATTGTTTAAAACATTTTTTTTTGCTTTCCTTACATATATAAAATATCTAATATGTTTCTTATATTTAATATTTATCATACATACATAATAAATAAAAAGCGAAAATACATCAAGAACAGACTGTACATTAATACTGCATTGTGGAAGTCCTTCCTTTTCAAGAAGTATATTCACTTGTTTAGATTTCCTTTCTGGATCGGACACATATGTCCACATTCTCCCATCTATTTTCTCATTATTAGCTTCAGGAACGAGTTCATCTGACTCTTCAGAACCGGAAACTTCACTTCCAAATTCACTGTCACCGATTCTCTCAACTTCTTCATTATTGTCTACTTCGCTGCACACTTTAGGAACGTCTTCATCACTATAATCACTTTCTTCTAAAAGCTTAGCTAGTTGCTCGTTAGTTAGGGAATTTTATTTGTATTCATTATGACCAAATGGTAACAGCAAACTGAAAGTAAATTTTGAATCCTGCTTTTATATAGACATACGACAAACATGTATAATTCCTGTAAATTCCCCAGACATTTCTTACCAATAAAATTCATGCATGCAGCGACATGTACGAGCAGGCATAAAACATTAATTGACTACAATACGCGAAGTACCGAAATGGGTCAAAATTGACTCTTCACCCAAAGAGAGTAATAAAAAATTTCAGGTACCAATTTTTAAATTTCTATGTATGGCATACGGTGACAGACAGCATAGGAATAGCATATCTAGAAGCCCAACGACGTAATAGCACCTGAAAAAAATGACACAAGAAAATTCGAATCCTGGGTCATTTTTGACCCGGTTTTGGGGTTACTAGGGTTAAGAACTAAATAACCGAGACGTTACATCAACTGTCCGATAATTCGATAAAGCACACTGTATAGTATATGTTAAACTGCACATTAAACGTTAATAAGCAATACTAACTATACCTGTAAAAAACTTGATTGTGCGGTACTAGATGACCCATGTCACTGCCACGGACACAGGTCCAAATACTGCAGGGGACGAAACGGAAGGTATACTGCAAACAACTCAACGGGCTGCGAAAGCTGCGGGAGCTGAACACATTGGGAATTTATCTTCTCATACGAGACGTTGTAGCCTGACGAGCTAGTTTAATTTAATTTAATTGTTTAATCTGTTTGCTACCAATACCAGGCTGAAACTGGCTTCCCAGGCGGCTCAGAATGCCAAGGTATCAATAATAAACTGAACTAGTAACTCAGGAAAGAAACACAGAATAAACTTCATCATCGTATAATACTTTAGCTAAATACATCTCAAATTAAATTGTATTCAAGACAGGAAATAAAAATGTAACAATTCTTCTAAAATCAATAAAACCCTTTTAACGGAGCGTCTCGATTGCAGGAAATCGGGCAGTTGCAATCTCTTTTGGAACAGCCTATGTATGCAGTAGCTCCGATGTCCCATAGGCAGTTCGTCGGACCTGTACATATAAGATTACAGTTTAGCGAAGGCCGCTTAATGGCGGCACGTAAACATTGAATTCTGTCTTTAAATTGTTGAATGCGCGGGCAATATCAAGTTAAAGTACATGCATACCTGGTTTAACTCGTCTTTATCGTGGCCCGCAGGTGTAACGCGTGTGGCGAGATTATGTGCGGCCTGTGTATTTAGCTGGTTTATCTTCCTCAGGGCATTTGGAAATACAGGTGAGCGGTGCTGAAATTAAATTAAGTTCGGACTTTGCAGGCGACGATTACTGGGGAAAATATGAGTTTAAGCCGCGGTTCACCGCTAACGTGCAGCGAGAATTGGCCCGGGAATTACGACGTGCTAAATTATTAATGTAGCCTCGTCGAGATGTCTTGTTTTCTCTGCGACCACATACAGGCCGGACCTTCGGAGGCGATTCTTAAGCTGCCCTTGTGCTGCGTCGTCTAGGTCGTAATTCGTAGTTTTAGAGCCGGCTAATTAAGTATTATGATTAGTGCGAGTTAGCAACACGTATCTAAGGCGTCGGCTGAGTAAATGGGACCTGGGGGAATTATTTATAGGTGTGATGACCCTGCGAGACCCCCGAGATAGATAGTCTAGGTGACAGAAATTCTACTCGAAGAGCCTACAGGTCCTCCTGAGCAGAAATGGATTGGAAACCAGGTACGTAGTAATTCTCGAAAAACCTACAGGGCCCTCCTGAGCGGTGGCAAGTGAGGAAGGGGTTTGGAGAAGTTCTTGAAGAGCCTCTAAGGCCCTCCTGAGCGAAAACCGGAAAATTCTGTCAGTCATAGCTTCAATTTCTCCTTTTATATCCTGGTCTGGCGTAATCAGCGGTTCACGCCGGTTCGTTGGAGCGGGAATTCTTGCTTTAGGTGCGCGGAAGTGTCCCTGCGTCTCCTCGCGATGACGTCGCTTATCGCTATCGGCGCGGCGCTCTGGTTCATAACGTGGTGCAAGCCAAGAGGGAACGCGCAAATTAATTTTTAATTAATCAATAGCGTTTGCGCTGGGAGAAACGTTACAACGTAATGGGAAATTCGCACGGAAGACCAATCGGTAAAGCAACAGCTTCACCAACACAACACTGTTAATGAGTTCCCAGCAAAGGAATCCGTCTAACCGACGCGAAATATAAAAATCGCGGCAAAGACAAAAACTAAAAAGGCTTACAATAATCGACACCCTCAAACCGTCACCGACGCTTACACAGCCAGATGCGTAACGCACGGCCAAATGCCTTGAAACGACAGGAGTCCTAATAACCATTAAAATATTAAAGCGTTATTCCCACAAACAGACTAAGAAGGCACAAGACGCTAAACAACCCCGCAAGTGCCAAGCGGACGCCATCCCCAAAAGGTGAGACGCCGCGGGACGCACACCTCAAAAACTGACTGTGGTCTTCTGATGCCGGGTGGCAACTAAACTCGAAATGCAACACCAAGCAGCGCGTTATCGATAAAAAACGGGGCAGCCGAGCTGTAAATGATAGCTTGCTCTCTCGCACCCATGGCCGTTGCTTTTTAAATTCAAGTCACGGAACGTTCCAGAATGCTTCTGGCAGACAAAATCGATATTTGTAACAACGGATAACCTTAGCGCGCCAACGAATTGTAAACAAGCTACGACAAACGAGTGCTTTTCAGATTCGATAGCTGTAAGCTAACAATCCAGCGGTGCCCCTTAGAAAACATTAAATGCTTGCATAAAATTCGATATGATACATTCGGGCGGAATAACATGAAACACACATATACAAGTGGCGTCGTAATTTAAAAATACGCTAATAGCCGAACGAGCGTACAATTTAAGAATGTCCTGACAACCTGAGATCTCCCAAATAGAAATCCAACGACCTTAACCAGCGCTCTACCGAGAGTTCTTTATACTCGCACTTTGTATTTTATCGGTTTGATGATATTTTAGTTCATATTGCGCAATTGTACGTTTATAATCATAGCTGATCCACCATGAGTCCCACCATCAGGATGGTTAGCCTGATAAGGAATGAGGTAAAAATATATTAAGCAGACCAAATAAGCCCCCCTCCCGGCTTTAACGCAGGAAAAGGGCTTGGTGCAACACGTTTTGCTGTGACCGTAGACCTGACAGCGGGTACATTGTGCTTCATTTTGTTTTTCTGGGCGCTTTAATCGAAACTTTATATTACTTAGGTTTCTTGTTTGTACGTGTGGTGAATTATCGTATCTAGAGTAAGAATATTAATTTTAATTGTGGCATTGGACGTCGCTGTTATGTAACGTTTTCATTTTTACTTCCTTTTACGATAAAGGAAGTATTGGATTCACCCCAAAAATTTGAAATTGAGTTTTCAACAGACCTATACGTCCCCTGAACCCAAAAAAGCATATTTTTGTTCATTGGTCTGTCTGTCTGTCTGTGTGTCTGTGTGTCTGCCTGTGAACAGAATATCTCAAAAAGGAAAAGAGGTACGGCGCGGAATTGAAACTTCATATATAAGTTTTGTGTACTATCTAGATGCGACAGCAAGCTTTTGAAGAAAATGGCATAACCGGTAGTATAGTGTTTACTCTCGTAATTTTTCAGTTTTTTTTCGATTTTTTCAAAATCGGCTCTAACCATTTTTTTTAAACTACACATTTTTATTGCATTTTTAATGTGTATTGATGTGAGATAGGTGATTTTTCAATTGAATACCTCTAAAATGGGTATCTTTAGTTTTTTTTTTCAATTTTTTTTTAGTAATTGGTATTTTAAATAGAACACGCGGTATATTATTAGATTTTTGAATTCAGCTCAGAATTCTAGAGAAAACTTGTCTTTTCAACTAACGTTTTATTTTGTATGGTATTTGTAGAATTTGTAATTTTTGAAAATGGTGGACAAATGCTTAAAAATTAAAAATCGATTTTTTTTGCTAATTATGGGATCACTGTAAAAGGAGGTTGTGTGCGTGTATCATACCAAATTTTTTTGTGTATTTTCATTTGTTTTCGTTACTGCTTTCTGTTATGGGTGTTACTGGTTTGTGTAGATTTGGTTTGCTTGGGGGAATGAGGTTGTTTGAGGATGATTAGGAATGGAAAGATTATTCAGAACATGGCTGCATACAGTATAATTGTATTTGAGTGTCTTCAATATCACCCAAAGTTGCGGTTTGACCTCCGATTTCGTGTATCAGGCTTATGGCACTTGACACTTCCGGAGATAACAGAATGCGTAGCACGTTTTCAAGGGTCAAATGGGTATTTATTGGTTCTAAATTACATATAGTCTTAAATATAAAATATTATATACTAATAATTCGAACGTACATACTCCAAATAAAACAGCTGACAACATTTTATTTAACAAGAAAAGTAAATTTTGCCTAAAAATATTTCAGAATCAAAAACACGAGCTTCAAAGAAATTCTGTGTTAAAGAGTATTGCTCACCCATTAAGGTTAAAATTGACAATCGTACATCTATCTAATTAGGTAAACCTAAAAATACCTCAAGTGAGTGTGAAAATAGATACTTTAAGAAAGTTTAAACCCAATCTCGTCCAAGCCTTAATTTCTGTGGAAATACTTCACATTGCACAACATTATCTGATGCAGTACTTTTGTACTCACAAATAAGTATTACATCAGATTCATTGTGGTGATTAGCTTTTATATCTAATCTCTTGTTTACCGAGTCGATTAAATAAGACCTTCATGCAACGGGAACACAAGTGGTTCGTTCCGCACTTGTCTTTCTTGTTTCGTACCTCATATAAGCAGACACGTGCAATCAATCGCGAAAAGGAATAGATCCGGTCACAATTTGCTAGCAATGAATTTCACCGGCGTCTTCAGTAAGCAAGTAAGTTAATCAAGTACATTTTGTTACATTTGAGTACTGATCTACGAGTTGTTACCAATTTCTTGGTTTTTTTATTATACTGAATCAAAGATAATACCAAAAACTTGTAAGTACATATTTTAACCAAATGGGAATTTATAAAATCAGCCACGTCTTGCTCATGTTAAATTGAAGTTATTAATACCAGTTAGGGATCAACCAGGACTTTAAGGTTTAAATATCATATAAAAATATTCGCGAAGCTTAAAACTATTTGAACCTATTCAAAACCCTATTTAACAATGCACTTCTGCAATTTCCAGGAATCAGAGCCATGTCCACACATAAAAGACTTACCTCCTAGGGGGGACTCCCATGACAAAGATTCCCATGAGAAGAAGAAACACCACGACAAGAAAAACCACCACGACAAGAAAGACCACCACGACCAGAAACACCACCACGACAAGAAGGACCACCACGACAATAAGGACCACCACGACAAGAAAGCCTTCTTTCATGACAACAAGGAGTTCTTTCACCGCATGAAGGACTTTCATGCCAAAAAGGAAGCCTGCTTGAAAGAAACCAACGCCGACCATAAAGACGTGAAGAGAGCATTCAGAGAGGGTGTATTTGCCGAAGACCAGAGCTTGAAATGCTTCTTTAGGTGCATGCTGCAAAAGAAGGGTGCGATGAACAGCGCCGGTGTTATCGACATTGAAGCCTTCAGAGCTCAACTGCCTCCCTTCGTAGATGAAGCAAAGGCCCGTGTAGCGTTGGAGAAGTGCAAGAACGCCAGCGGGTCCAACCCGTGCGAAACTGCTTTCGAATTTGAAAAGTGCATGCGTAAGGAAATGGGACCACCTAAACGTTTTAGGCCTCATCCTGAGGAGAAAAAATAATTTTCATTGCTTGGATGTTTAGGTTTGTATTATTAGGTTACTTGTTTGCAAGGTACGCTAAAACGCGATTAAAAATCCTTTAAACAATGTATTACTGTGTTTTATTTTAAAAAGGGTTTACACTAGTTTCCTATTTGATTTGTAATATGGAAGTGTCTCTTATACATAGGCACTGTACTTGCCAATTACCTGACTCACCCCATGTTCCCAAAGAACAAGGTGTACAAGAGTTATGTTGCAGTAAGCTGCTCCGTTATGAAAGCTATGTTATATTTTGTGCTATATTCTGATATTAATTAATAACGTATGCACTGCACAATGCCTGAATAATATTAATTATACGTCAGTAAACTACGATTGTCAGACAGTTTTCTTTAAAATGGAATTACGTTCGAATGAAAGCTTGACATTCAAATACGATGCTAAAAACAAAAAACCTTAATTACTAACTTCTAATTTCTGAGTAGCTAAACAGAATGTGACTTTTAATTTTAGCAGTGACATATAAAGCAGCTATTGATATTTTGTACCCTAATATATTGCGTTAGCTGAGCAGCCACGATCGTACTACAGGCTCATTTGTATTGGAAAGGTGCTGCAATATGTTTAAAATATCCTCCAGTTTCGTTTAAAGAAAACTAATTTGCTAAACATTTTCTTGGAACCTTCTGAAGCTGTATTGTAAAGTTATTGAGAATAAGGTTTTGTACAAGTACAAGTTAGTCTAACAATTTGCAATAAATTAATTAAAAATATATCAAACCATATGCACTAAACTTGCAACATGTTATTGTGATTATAACGTTGTGTTTTATTTATTTAAATAAAGGAGTTTAGCCTTCCATAGGGTTGTGTTTCTACATCCTAGCAAGTATTATCTTAATTTAGTCTAAATTATTGGAAGTACATTAGCTATCAACTTAAATATCGTTGTTTTTTAAATTTACTTGTAAACGCGTTGAACAATGCCCATTTAACTACTGAGACCGCTACAATACTGCATATATTAACTAATGGGAGTCAAATTGAAATATGGCGATCCAACATCACATTTTCGCAAAACAAGTTCGCTTTTTCGCGACAATTATCAGTGATTACGTAATTAAAGCATTTCCGAGTTAATAACAATAACAGTAAGTAAATACACGTCACACGAACAAAAAGCGCTCAGATAACGCGTCTGCCGGAAATTCACACAAAACCGACACCACTTGCAACTTTCCTGAGCCTTAGGTTGTTTTTCCAATGGAAAGTGGGGCCTAACTCTAGCCCCCCAGTAAGTCCCACGATGGCTGGGCCCCTTTTTCTCAGTTGGCGTGCAAATACAAGCCACTAGTGCCTTTCAGAGCGACTACTGTAGCTCGACAGCTCCGGAACCGCTTCCAATTCAGCCGTTGTTCCACACCTATGCCTCCAACTGCTTCCCACGAAGGTCGCTGCCTACCTCACAGAGCTCTAATTACACTGCTCGAATCTCGTACACAGCTACGGAAAGCCAGCTACCACTCGAAACACACATTTATAACTTTTTATAAACCTCGGCAGAAGTACTAGTAACCTACTACAGCCTACCCAAAGGATACAGAATTAATTTCAAATACACTGAATTCGGAAAAAAAATTCATACACGCATTAATAATTATTTATTGGGGAAACCAAAATTTTCCCCAATTGTTTGTTTCTTATTCGATATTACATTGTTATACATTATTTCCAAGCCTGATCTGATTACATTTTGTTGTTCAAATCAGGGCTGCTAACACTATCTTTAATATCGTTTTACAAATTATTATCAACGCCAATGCTATTTTATACAATTTGCAATTAATTGTTATTATAATCATAAAGGCTCAAAATGTGTTCATAGCAATATTTTCAAGAAATTTTTTATGTTTACAGTAAAGTTTCAGTAAATGTACCGCCATTTTTTAGTATACTTTACAGTAAATTTTCACATATAATCTCATAAGAGCATTAATACGAAAATTGTAACGACACAAACCCTCACAGTTAGGTTGGTCTACCTACAAAAAATTTTCAAGAAATTTTGTTGTGGTCTTGCTTACGGCTCGTGAACTAAATTTTCTATTGGTCATTAATGAGTGTCGTACGATTTTCGGCGAAGTTTCAATAACTTCAAAACAAGTTTTCAGTAACTTTTGCAAAAAGTTCTTATTGTAGCGAATATTCAATAATTACTATAGCAAATTTTGAAAGCTTTTAGCGAATTTTCAGTAAATATTCAGTAAATTTACAAGGAATTTTTATAAACATTTACAATTAATCTTCAAATCACTTGCCCTGAATTTTCTCAACTTTGTTATGATCTTTTAATAATATAGAGCAAATTTTGTATAACCTTTACAGTAAATTTTCAATAAATTTCCAGCGAATTTTTAGTACGTTTGCCCAGAACTTTCATAAAATTTGCAACAAATTTTGAGTAACCGTTACAGCGAATTGGCAGCGGATTTTTATAGCACTTTAAAAAAAGTTTGACTAAATAAAGGCCTAGTTCTGAGTAATTTTTACAGTGAGCTTTTAATAAATTTGTAGCAACTTTTCGGTGCGTTCAGAGCACAGAATTTCCGTAGGTTTGGTGAAATTACAGATAATTTGAACACTTTTTGGCAAGTTTCCAATAAATTTTCAGCAAACTGACAACGCACTTCCAGTACGTTTGCACAGAATTCTCAGGAAATTTGCTATAAATCAGTAACTTCACAACACATCTCGATTAACTTTTATTGTAATTGTTGTCTTCGATCTTAGTTTGTTTTACATTATTTCCAAGCCTACTCTGATTACTAGAGCGCGAATTCTAGAGCAATTGCCTAATTGTATTTGTTTAGGCCCATGTTTGGTACTTCGACAGAAACAAATTTCATGCAAAAACAAGTTTTTTAATGCATATGTGTTAAAGTCTAAATGCCTAAAATTTGAAATAAACGCCTAAACAACTTTATATACTGCCTAAAATAGGCTGTGGTTGTTTTTCGAATTTTAGTGCTTCAGAAACCTTGGTCATTTTCTTGAGATTGCTTTTTGTTTGAGAGATGTAACTTTTTTATCTCAAAGCCATGCCCGAGCATCAAGAATTTTTGAAACGAAGTTCATGAACATTAGCTTTAAATGTTTTTTTTTGTTGGAATACGTTTATGAACGGTTTTAAGTGAATCTTTACAAGAGTCTTTAAATGATCACAACACTCCAGCGAGGTTTCTGAACGCACCCTGCTGTTATTTGTCAACTATAGGTAGGTACCGACATTACCGACCCACCAATACGTATTGAGTATTTGGTTGGTTCAACACGGTATAAACGAATATGGAAAACACTAACATTCTTTTTTATTTCCATTAGACCACAATTTCACAAACATAAATTGCAAACACATACAATTACGTCAATATGTTTACAATACAAATACAAATACGAAAAGCGTATTACCTAGTAACGAATACCGGAATCAAATTTGGTAATTAGAGGCTAAGGAAACTGACCCACGTCATCGTCTAGATCAGAATAACACAAGACGGATGGAGAATCAATGATCTGGTATCCCAGAACGTCTGTGTTTATATAAGTTGCTTGTGTATTATTTGAGTACAATAAGTTTTGTCCAGCCGGGCACAGACAAAGGGTTGAAATTTTCACTTTCGCCCAAGAAAACAGAACTTTGTGCTCCAGTTTATGGTCTTATTGTCCAGCTTTCCTTTGCTTATTTGATTCGGACTTATTGCTGCCCACAATTGCGTCCATTTCATGCAACAAAAGGGGTAGATGTAGATCATGCTGTGATCATCCGGAATGTCCGATGTTTACAGACTATACGGCGACGTTTGGAAGGTTTGCTACATTTTTTGAGTAACGACACAAATCAAACTTGACGTTAAAGCGACTTAGAAAATACACGCGCACAATTGTTGCATCCAATTTTACTTTTATTAGCGCCTTTCGTAAAACAATACATATAATTGACTTTGACACTCGCTGGCTTATGGGTTCCGCCACACCCCCAGAACTAGATAAAGTAAAATTTTACCAATAAAAAAGTGCCATGCAGTCTAGGTTACCTACTTTAGGTTTTTAGTTCCTAAACCTGATATTTTTGTGGTCTATTTTAACTTTTTTAACGGCCTAAAATCCGCGATCTACTGATTACATTGTGTTATTTAAATCAAGGCTAACACGATTTTTAATACTGTTTTGCAAATTATTATCAAGGCCAATGCTATTTTATAGAATTGCAAATATTAAACTAGTACATTTCTGGAACATATAACAATAGTATATTACTCTACAAGTTGAGAAAAGTGATGTTTTTCTGAACAAATATGGCGTGTTTGAGTATGAGTGTAAGCGAGTACTTAAACGGACATACGAGTTCAGAAAAACCACTTTTCTAACGTGTTGAGTATACTATTTTATCGCATTTTATATGGAATGTAAAATATTAAATTTTTACATACAAGTGACACTAATTGTCAAAACATTACCAAAATGAGCATAACTCATTCCTATGTACTAAAGCACAATTAGCAGCTCCAGTTGATGTTATGTGTTTGGCAGTACTGAAGTGTGTTGTTGGTGACACTGTAAGTCTATGTCAAATTCGAGGTTAGCAGGTTAGGTTTTGCTTCAATCTATGTCATAACTGACGCAAAACCTAACCTACTAACCTCGAATTTGACATAGCCTTACAGTGTCACCAACATCACACTTCAGTATTGTCAATTGTAAAACGAATCGCCGTTGCTACGGATAAAAGTGTTGCTAATGATAAAAGTACCACATTTATTATCGATTTTGAATGAAGAAACGTAGTACATTTCCAAATGAAATGCGATAAAATATTATTTGATGTGATTGAAATATTATTAACTGCTATTATTACCATAGAGGCTTAAAATGTGTTCATAGCAATATACCAGAAAGAGCGAAATACTATTTTTTTGCATAGTGATAGTGAAAGTCGTCTCTTTTTAACGAAAAATCGTATTGAATGTTCCACTTTTTTTAACGCAAAAATCGTGAAGAAAAGTACACTTTTTTAAAATATTTTATTGAAATGTCAATTTGGCAGTTGTCAATTCCGAAGTCTTTTTCGACTAAATTTCGACCAAGAGATCACTATGCAAAAAACTACGTGTACTACATGTTTTGAAAGTCCTTTTTTTCATTCATTTGCTTGATTAACTCGGGCTTCGCCCTCGCTCTCAAACTGGAAATTCATGAAAAAAGTATGACTTTCAAAACTAGTTGTACAAATTACTATTATTACATGAGTATCAATGGTCATGACCAATGTTTGTCCCAAACACACTCTTTGTCGTTTTTTATGCTTAAAACCCACAACCTAACCTAGCATAATCAACTGACATTTCTAAATTAGTTCATTTGACACGTGAAACCAAAAACAAGTTAGTTTGTACCAAATCGAAGTCGCTATACTGTCAGTATGATAGAAGATCCTATTAACCTAAATTTGAGAGATAATTATTGGCGCAAAATTCAACGATTATATAAGACAACTTAACAAATCTACCCTTCTGATCGGTACAAAAAAAACAATTGATTATATCAGCGTACATAAATCATACACGTAGAGACACTCACTGTCAGTTCTCTTGATGTCAAAATACCGACTTGAATGACCTGTGGATCTTCTGGGGGTACTTGCCGATATTACCAATAGACGGCGCCACTACTTTTCCACATCAAAGTTAGGATAAAGTCGCTGTATGATATTAAAATTATCTTATTGTTATTAATATGCAGAAAATCTAGGTTGTTAACGTGATTTAGTGATTTTAGGTAGGGACTCGTTGTTTTGATATCTGATGGTCAAGCTTAGAAATACGCCCGGAATCGCTATCCATGGCACTCTAGTAGGTTTCAACATTTGGCATGAGTGTCTCTACTTGTTCGATTTCTGCACGCTGATAATATAGCATGATCAAAAATTATTTTCATCTAGTATGGCCATGGAATAGTTCCTAATTTATGAATGCAACTATAAGTCACTTTAAAATCAAATGTCAAGTTTGACATTTAAGTGTAAACGTAGTTGCATTGATCAATTAGAAACCATTCCGTGGCCATATTAGATACTACTTTGACTATACTACTTCCTCTAACATCAACCAATGAAAAACGGTAAAATGCATAGTTACGCATGTAATAACTTTTGATAATGTATATAGCAACTGATAATCACATACCTTCCTGATTAATAGGTGATAATCACACGCCTTCACAAATATCACGTTACCTGCTGTCAGTATAATTGTTATAACAACCACATTAACTGTACTTTTAATATTTAAAATGCACTATTCAAACGTTGTTTATTGACTCGTGATATAATCTAGCCGAATGCAACTCGTGTCTTCTTGATTATCAAATCATTTTTGTTTCCACTCGATATATTGTTTTAGGCAATCATGCGAGTCCGAAGGACGAGCGTGATTGCCAAACAATATATCTCATGTAAGCAGAAATGATTATTTGATAATCCAGAACCCACTAGTTGCATTATATATGAAAATATGTTTTTAAAAATGTGCCAACAAGTATACATGATCTAAATCAAGGAACATCCTAAGATTTGGTTAAGTTGCCTCAATTAGTGAAAAACCTTTAGTTTGGTTTTCGTAACAGTTTTTTACATGAATATCTGAAATAGTTTTGTCTATAGTTTATTGGGAAGCGGAAGCAGGTCGCTGGTAGCAAAAATCTCTATAGAAACTTTGCAGATTGCTTTAGAGATTATCATAATTTCACAAGCACAACGTCTTCTACAGAAGCAACAGCCGAATTCTGCACAAAATATGACTCAAAATCGAGTTTAATGCGTTTGCCTTTTGAAAACGGCGATATTGTTTTGTTTCTTAATCAATTATGTTTTAATATTCTCATTTATTCTCATAGAAGATCAATAACGTATGATAAAGTACTTACTGTCTAAAATTTTTTTCAATCTTAAGAGTACGCAAATATAAGCTTAATTATTTATTTTTCCGATTAAATTTAAATGCCGGTTTTTGAATAAGCCTCTAATCTATGGCATTAGGTGGGATTTGTGAATACTTCAGATTTTTTTTAATTGATCTCATTTTCACATCTTCTAAAAACAGAACTTTTGTTACTAGGTTATTGCTGAATCACCTGTCTGCCATTCTAGTTTCGATTGTCTTATGTTAGCAAAGGCCCTTCTTGATTTCATTATATAAAGCTATCTATTTAAAAACAGTACTTTAGTCCACGATTTTCTGTAAACATTCGTAATTTATTAAGTTATTTTGATTATTGTCGTATCCACTTCTGATTTGGATGGCTCTACTACCATCAATATTCATAATCAACCGCGTTTTCAAAACAAATATCTGTACTTATACTTTCAGATTATAACATTTATGATAAGCTGCTAATTACGTTGTCAAATAATAAATGATATTGTGATTTATCATTTATTTCATTACGTTGACATTGGGAACTTGTGCTATTGAAAAATTTATCTCTCAATTGTTTTAACAAGAGCAGCAAACATATTATAACTAGCTAATTGAATTCGGTCTTGCACAAATAATTCTAGACGAAAACTTATTTAAATGCTCTTTCACTTCTGTTGCAGTCAGCCGTGTTATCAAAAAAAGGGAAATTTTAAAAAAAGTTAATATAAAAACGCCAGTAAGTTGTTAAAGAGATTTTCTGTTATGTATTCGTGCCCTGACGAATACAATAAGTCTGTACGTGGGGAAGACTACTGTGTTTTATTGCTTCGTACCTCCACTATTAGCATGGTGGATCACCTCCCTGCTATAATAAGTCTAGTGAAGATTTCTTCATACCTTTGATCACTTCATAGGAACAACCATTTCACTTTTCAACCTTTTACAAACAATTAACAGGTTTTGAAAGATTTCATCAAATAGTTGCAGTTATTAGAGTGCCGCTTTCTAACTTCTTTGGAAATCAGTGTAAGCCTGCTAATTAAATTAAATAACTATTATTCCTAATTTTCATAATAACAAATGTATTGAAGTGATATCAGCGTTTGTTATTAGCCCATTTAGAATATGTAATGACTTATGATCGAGCTTTAATAATAATTAGAGCCACTCTATTGCCTGATTCTTTTTATAATGACAAGTATTTTTGTGCCAGTAAGTTAACTTTTATATCAGGTAGAATCAACACATATTATAATTCTCTAATCTTATTTTCAAATTTAAATTTAACATTTAAATATGGCGAGTCGGTAGTGCAGATCTTCACTTTTTCTATTCTAAATTACACACATTTATTTAATATCGCAAGCACTTTCTTAGATTTTAGCAACAATTCACAGGTAAATGATAGATTTGCCTAACTTCCTATAAATACCAACTTGCATTGCCTTTCCAACAAGGTCGGCCACTTTTATGTAGGTTCTTGCTCGTTCACATGTGTCCTGATAGGCTAAAGGTAGACCGTGGCGATTCCTGTACAGCTAGAACGGGGTTCGATAGTTATTCTCGTTGAAGCGGCACTTCCTTCAGGCTTAACACATCCCCGATAAACTCGTAGTCTATTGACCTTCTTTACGTCGGCGAATTCGCAGCTTCAGACGTCAAAACGGGATCCCTGAATTTTTTGTGCTGTATTCTCATGGTTCAACATTTCAAGTTGCCTCGTAGATGCACCTTTCTTAGGGACTGCCATTGGGTGGCCATATTTTATAAATTTAGTTACCGTTTTTGTCTGCAACGCATCATGTATGCACTTAATAAAACGATAGGTACTTTTACTGAAAACGTTTTATTCATTTTTCCTCAATTTAGGAAGTGCACGCCATTTTGATTGCTTTCTTGGAAAACACTTTTTTTTATTTATGTAGTCTCCAAAACAGCCAACTAAATTATGTCACGTCCAAACATGATAAATCACATAATCTAATTTACATGCTTGATCAATACTATATATACAATTCACTTTATTTTGAAGACCTAAATATTTGAATTGTTTAATTTACATTAAATAACAATGAATATCTACTGAGTTGGTTATAATAAATTTCTAATTAATCAATTCCGAAGATCATAATTTAGTATCATAACAATATGTAGAAAGTTCAGTAAATGTTGCTGTCAATAAAAATACTATTTAGATCATTTTTGCACTTTGCAAAAGGGTATGAATAGCTTTTCGTCATTTATCTTGCAAGAGTGTGTAAATACTGTGATTGATTAAGATAATTATAATAAAATTCATTTGTTATAAAAGAGCATGAGAAGCCAAACACAGTATTCTAAAATTGCTTAACTGCTTTTTTCATTACTCAAAATGCATTCTACTACAATAGCTTATTAATTATGATGTAGGTCGATCATTACTGATGATGTGATGATATTCTGATTTAAAATGAATATTTTGCGTGTGCAAGTGCGGTGTGTGCATACTATTGTATGTAATTGCTATTGACATTGCGTATCGTTGTACAACGAAGCCGGACAACTCGGCGCCGCCATCTCGGCGCCGCCACTTCGGCGCCGCCATCTCGGCGCGGGGCCAGCTCGGCGCCGGGACAACTCGGCGCGGAGCCATCTCGGCGCCAGCCAACTCGGCGCGAGGCCATCTCGGCGCCAAATTCAGATTTGCAAACTACATTGTGCACTACGTAAGAAAATTATTATAAAAAAATAATAAATAAAGTGATCGCCAAAAAGCTGTCATCAATTGAAAAAAAAACTATTGAGAATTTCTTGGAAAATCAAACACTGACGACCAGCGGTGGTTGCAAAGTGATTACAAATGAGCCAAACAAAAGTTGTCACATGACTTCCGTTATCAGTAAAATTTTACGTTTTTTTAAAATAATTACGAAGCATGCATTTACTAGTCAAGATAGAGACACATTTTACGAAAAAAAGTTTTCTGGCCTTGAGATTGTTCAGTCAGCTAAAACTACCACACAATAAAAAATCTCATTGAAATCTTGCTTAAATTCCAAAAAATAGCACTTTTTGGATTTACACAATTTTGAAAAACGCCATTTTCTAAGTAAAGTGCTTTTTATATGACAAATATTTCTTTAATGTTTATTTTCCAAATCAAAGAATTTTATTTTTAACAATTTTTTTTATTATGAAATAAAAACGTTTTGAAAAATGTTCGTTTTTCCATAGCAGTCTTTGTTAAAAGTAAAATTCTTTGATATGGGACCTAAACATAAAAGATAATGTGAGAGATCAAAGTTGGCAGAGGATTTTGAAATTTCTTATATGAACCTAGATGTTGATTCTAAACAATTTTTCTTAATAACTTTTCGTCGTATTTGCTACATAAAAGACACGCTACTCTACAGTAATAGTTATTTACCTAACAAGTTCGTAATTTTCCCGAATGAACACTTTGTTTGCAGGACGACCGAAGGGAGTGCTGCATGTAGTGCGAATTCGGAAAAATTCTTCCCGACGGAGTTAGGTACAATGTTTTTTGTAACGAATAACTGAAAATATTTTAAGAAATTATAAATTATTATTTAGTGTTTTACTAATTTACTAAGTTGATAGCACAAATCACTAAACTTTTATACCTATCCTACTTACCTGTTAGTTTTTGTCGACGTTTACAGCGCCTCTGGTGTTTGCAGGCGCAATTAATCCAACGAGGGACAATCCTCTATATAATAAAAGAGAACGATCCAGACGTGTGTGTCCCGAGGGCTCTCTTGGAGAGGGGCAAAACCCCGAGGGCCCCCTTAGAGATGGGCGGAGCCCCGAGGGCCCCCTTGGAGAGAAGCAGGGCCTTGAAGGACCCCTTGGAGAGGGGCGGAGTCCCAACGGCCCGCTTGGAAATGGGCGGAGCCCCGAGGGCCCCCTTGGAGAGGGGCGGAGCCCCGAAGGTCCCCTTAGAGACGGGCGGAGCCCCGAGGGCCGCTATGGAGAGGGGCGAAGCTCCTAGGGCCCCCTTGAAGAGGAGCGGATCCCCGAGGGCTCCCTTGGAGAAGAGGGGAGCCCTGAAGAACCCCTTAGAAAGGGCCCGCTTGGAAATTAGCGGAGCCTCGAGGTCCCCTTGGAGAGGGGCGGAGCCCCGAGGGCCCGCTTGGAAATGAGCGGAACCCCGAGGGCCGTTTGGAGAGGGGCGAAGCCCCAAGAGCCCCTTTGGAGATGGGCGGAGCCCCGACATCCCCCTTGGAGAGGGGCGAAGCCCCAGAGGCCCTTTTGCAGATGGGCGGAACCCCAAGGGCCCCCTTGGAGATGGGCGGAACCCCAAGGGCCCCCTTGCAGATGGGCCAACCTAATAGGCCTAAAAATGGTGGTAATTTGAATAGAATATACCACGTATCGGGAATGACCGGGAAATATGAATTTTGAAGTCATGAGCGGTGAGCGGATGGCGCAGCGAGCAAATGCTCGCCTCTCAGGCGGCCGGCCCGGGTTCGATTCCCGGTAGATACTATAGATGGATTTTAAAAATCGTACGTTCCCCGGCTACCACGCTAACATCTGTGGTAGTCGTTAACCCCTAATAAGGGAACTCTTCCTCAATTTCGACGGGCAAGGCTAGCCACCTACCCGGCCTAAGGGCAAAGAGGGCTCATAGAACCACTTTGTGGTTATAACAGACCACTGGCCTACAATAAGAGGAAGAAGAAGAAGAAGTCATGAGTACAAAATAGTAGTTTGTATACCAAGGCACTGAAGTATAACTTTTTATCACGATTGTGGATTTAGTTGCCGAGGCCCGTAGGGCCAAGGCAAATAAACCACATGAGGGATAAAAAGGAACTTCAGTGCCGAGGTGTACACTATGTTTTATTTGAAATCGAGAAATCGTGAAATTACAACATTTTAACCAAATTTTGTAGGTTATGTTCGCACCATTGACGTTTATCTATCGCCTCGCCACCTACAAAAAAGTCGTAAAACAATGGATTACTTCACTGCCGATTTCTCGTATTTTAATGACGATTTCGGTGTACTTCACTGCCGATTTCAAATAAATGTATTATATTCTACAGTAAAAACCATTTTCAAACAGGAATTTTTTATTGCATAAAATGTATAAACAAACAAATGTCAAAATGACGTTTTCTTGATATTTCGCACGCGAATGTGTTGTTTTAAGTATCAGGTCTGCCAAAATATTTAAAAAAACGTTACCTCTTTCGAAAAAAATCACAACCCTTTATGATCACTCGGTATTTGTTGCTTAACCATCTTATTATTACTGCTTCTTTGGTTTCTAATATTCTATATTCCAATTGTTAAATGCCTATATACGTATTCAAGAATAAATAATTATTTGCGCAGAACAAACTGTTTCATTATTCGTGTGATAACAAATTTACCTAAATTGTTATTGATGTTGATTTAGTTTGTTACAGGAGGCACCCTGTTTACAACAGTTAAGAGGCTTAAACGCTGGTCGAAGTAGCTCTAGTGAGAAGGGGTGGGTCGTAGGCTGAAAGAACAGAAGCTCGCTCGCGATAATTAAAACAATTGTATCTGGGAAGATATCGGGA
>CALNHX010010283.1:0-41651 GCA_940337035.1 Agriotes lineatus | reverse complement strand
GTTATTTATTTAAAAAAAAAAAAATTTTGCCGACGACCATAGCTCAAAAGTTGATGTTGCCTTCATTTTCGGAGGACCTATCGTATGAAAACGATCCAAGACTTCAAGAAGGTTCCTGGCGACCGGAATCGTGTACACATACGAACATACATCCCCCGCACAGCACGTTTAGGCACCCCCCAATACGGGGGATTGATCTATTGGGCTGGGATGTTCACCAAAAGATCCGCACCGCCGAGACGGAGATTTGATATAGTGGGTTCATTAGTCGGTTGGCTCGAATTTGAGAGATATTTGACTCAGAGTGGTTTTCGATATGAGGGAATTTCAATACTTCGTACACTTCGTGTCGAAGTAATACCGTTTCAATTAGTTTCTATAGTCACTATGTTGTTATTTTGTTTACAAACACCATAGTAACAGTAAGTAGCTGGGGTCGGTAGCTCAGTGGTAAGCATCCTGACTACTGATGTAAGGGTCGCGAATTGGACTCCCGGTCCCGGTGAGGTTTTCAAAAATAAAAAAATGCAGATGAAAGCCTCTACAGAATGCCATCATTCGAAATTGATGTAAAGGCGTGGGTCCCATGTTACTACGATGTGTAGCATGTAAAAGATCCCTTGCTAGGGTTGGAACTCATTAGTCTCGGCAAAATTCTAAGTAGGACTTTGACCATATGACCGTAGCAGTCGATGTCTAAAGTACCTGGTACTCTGCATGCCTAGACCTTGTCCATTAACAAACTAACCAAGAACAACAGTAAGTAAATGGCCTATGTCTTATTATGCATAATTCAGCAATGTACAGTCTTACATTATTCTCACGATATACTTCCATCATTAAGTGCATTTGAAGACATGATATCGTCCTGTGGGAATGTTTCAGCTCATCTAACATTAGCATCTTGCAAACATTCAAGTCAAAAACACTGAGTAGTATATGCCCTATGGTACGTTTCCAACCGTATTCTGCATTACGACTTACGAATTATACATATTAGATAAGTGAGTCACCCTAACGTGGTAATTCTACCCCTGCTAAACAATATGTACCACAGGATGCCCAAGATAAAGTGCCCCTGCAATACTTTAAAATATACTGCTCCACAAATGAACTGGACCACCCATAAAAATTGTATTTGTTACATTACGTCATAAAAAAAATATATAAAAGTTTTTGTTTTATAGTATAATCATATTAAGCACATTTAATAGCACTGTCCTCAAATATTAAGTGAAGAATTAACAAAATCATATTAATAAAATTAAAAAATAATAAAATTATAAAAAAACTATATTTCACAAAAATAAGAGAAAGAACAAAAAAGGGCAATTAACAGTTCTTTTAAAAATGTTTGGCAACGATTTGGCATACTTTGTATGCAATATGCTATCAATATTTGGGAAAAATTCAAAATCTTCATATGACAATATTTTATTAATGGGCATAGTTTTATTTAAACCAAATTATGAAAGGTTGCCAAAGCCGCTATGACTTTTCTTTTGAAAAATATTTTTAAAAATTGCACAAATATATGCAACTGGTCCAGTTCATTTGTGGAGCAGTATATAAGATTCAAAATATATAGTCATACAATTAGCTCATAGATTGTAGAAGTCGTCATTGCCAATAAATTTAGTGTTAAAAAAACTTGTAAAGGGCTTTACTCAGAACTTTCCTCGCAAGTGGACTTTGTGACGCTAAACAAGTTGAAAAGAGAAAACTAGGGGCAAAATATCTTAACGTTCGTAATAATACTGAAACAATAAAAAAAACACTTAGTGTATACATCAATTTTCAAATAAAAAAATATTACCGGCGGCATTCGAACGCTCTTATTCGTTGCCCCTTTTTGTATCTTACAGCATTTATCCTATAGCTGTTGGATTCAATTTTCGTCAAGGATAAAGCTTGAGGTATCAGCAAATTATTACTTATATCTATTTCTCAGTTAAACCAAAATATACAAAATTTTATTTTTTAAAGTGCTTGCCCTGTATACGTTGGGTCCAAAATATTCACTTTTTCGGCAAAGGTAAACTCCTGAGCTATGTGCAACATATTACTTTAATTTTATTTTTTAAACGTACTCATCCTGTATATATTTAACCGAGATTTTCTAGGTTTCATACCAGGAAGGCATAAAACCTGTATGCAAAATATCGTCTTCCTCCAACAAATAGTTTTTGAGACAGACAGACGGAATTGAAAAATTGTTTTTTGTCATCTAGGGACCCTGCTGTAAAGATCTAAAGAAATCTCTAAATGTGATTTTTTCTAGATTACAAAACTTCGTCATTTTACTCGTAAAATCCTTGAGGGCCTCATTGTCCCAATTCCAAATATGTAGAATATGGTGCGCATTTGCTAAGAACGTGTTTGAGATAAAACCTCCCCAATGATTTTTAATAACATGTGATACGTTCCATTTAAAAAAATGGTCTCGGTGCTATTTTCGGTTTTTGTGATACTCATCTCTTTTCTGTGTTACATATTCTAGTGGTTCGTATAAAACCCTACAACTTTTGTACTTAAAGTTTTTTTTTCTATCTCTAATAGTAAACCTTATAAGTGGGTGTTAAAATATATATAAACACCCTGTAAACTGTACAGCACTCGCATATATACCAGTATTTGCTTGTGCGATATGACTATCTGGAAGTTGTCGAAACTTTTACTGTAGTTATATTTCACTGAACAGCTCATATTGCAATATGATGAATTCTGACTGCTGGAAATTTCAATGTCTGCAGCGTTTACTCCCAAAAATTACAGATCATTTTTTAGAAAGGATTCTGTGATTCTCAACATATATCTGTGTTTTAAATTAAGATATTCTCTCTACGATATTGAAATTTTCTCTAAAGTTAGTATCTAATAAAAAAAATTCTGATTGTTGTCTTCTCGTTGAACTATACTGTTTCGTAACTTTCAATCAAATGATCCATCTTATATACTTTATAAATTATCCTATATTAGCTCCTTAAAGAATTTTGTTATATGAAAGCTGATTTAATTTTAAGAAAGACATTTCATATAAACCAGTGTCCAAAAATTCTTCGTTTTTGCTATACGGGGTGTTAAAGTTTTCGAAAAGATACACCAAATTTGGTACATAGTACACTTAGATAGGACGCCTTAAAACGCATCGTTATCAATCTCTACAATTACCCAATGGCGGAGATATGGATAATAACTACAATAAATTTAACAAGAACAATAGTAGCACCCTGTATAAGATTAAAAACAATCTGATTTAAAGCAATTCCTTTAATTCTAAACAGAAAGTGTCCCTTCGATTCTTTTGCCGTCTCTCATTGTATCTTGGTTAACTTGACTATTCTGATTTATTTCACCACTTTGGAATAAAAACATTAGTTTAACACAACTAGAAAAATTTGGTTTAAATAGCTGCACTAATAAGAGAATTCTAAGAAAAGGCGATATTTTTTAGAGAACTGTAACACATATTTTTAAATTACATCAGCTTTCATATCACAAAATTTGTTAACGAGCTAGTAAATCACCTTGTATGATAACCACCCGTTTATAAATAAATAAATTTATAACAATTAGCCTATTCTATCTTTTTCTACCTTTCGCAGAGGTTATCATGATAGTACTCGTTTTTTACGTACTATAGTATGATCAAAAATTATTTTCATCTAGTATGGCTATGGAATAGTTCCTAATTTATGAATGCAACTATAACCACTTAAAAATCAAATGTCAGGTTTGAAATTTAAGTATAAACATAGTTGCATTCATAAATTAGGAACTATTCCATAGCCATACTAGATGAAAATAATGTTTGATCATAATATATTTTCATATGCGCACTATGTTTTTTTCAAGCATAAATAATATTTTTCAAATTTTACATTAGTAGGTACTTGAAAACATTTCTAGCTACTTTCCTTAATAAACTTTTATCATATCTTTAATAATTATAGTACTTTACATGAAACCGAAAAAGTAATTGCTGAGTTATCAATGAGCACTTGATTTCAACTGAATTGAAATTACGGGAAAAATAAGTTTCAGAGCAAGCAGAAATGATCTCCCAATTATGAAATACAATTCTAAAATTTTTGGGTCATCATACGTATGTTAAACTCAATCGGGGAACAGGCTGACAATCAATATCAGTTAATAATACAGAAAATAATCTATATCTATATACATATATAAAGGAAAGTCACAACCCTGACTAATCAACGCAGAGCCGTAACCACTGGTACTACAAAGTTGAAATTTGGGTGGAAGGTTCACTTTGTTACGCAAGGTAGTGCTAAGAAGGGATTTTTTGAAATTCTACCCCTAAGGGGTGAAAAGGGGTAAAATGTGTTTTTACGAATTCCTCAACATCTCTTACACCCGATGAGATATCGACTTGGTGTTTCCTTGGAAAGATTTTCAATGCAAATTCCTAGAAACGTATTTCAGGATTTTTCCCTAATCAACCCCTAAAGGTGCAAATATAGATTCGGGGGGAATTAAAGAACCCTTCGTATCTCTTATGTTTCTTGAGTTAGAACATTCTTATTTGGCATATAGATGTATTTTTAAAAAATTTAAAAAGAGGTTGAAGGGATTTTGAAAAAAAAATCCGCAAGGGGGTGAAAAGGGGTAAACTGTGTTTTCAAGAATTTCTCAATACCTCTTAGACCCGATAAGATATCGACTTGGTGTTTGCTTGCAAGGCAAATGTCTAAAAACAAATTTTAGGATTTTGCCCTAATCAACCCTTAAAGGTGCGAATCTGCATTCGGGGTAAATTATAGAACCCCTTGTATCTCCTGTGTTTGTTGAGTTAGAGCATTCTTTTTTGTCATATAGATGTGTTTTTCAAATCTTTAGAAAGGGGTTTTAAGGTTTTTGAATTTCCCCCCTAAAGCGGTAAAAAGGGAAAATTGAAAAGAGGTAGGAGGTTAAAATTATTACTTATTTCTCCTCTGGTTTCATTTCAGGATAAAACGGGCTAAAATAATTTTTACAAATTTTACCCCCAAGGGGTGAAAAGGGGTAAACTGTGTTCTCAATATCTCTTAGAATAAAATAGGAGAATTTCTGAAGTTCCATCCCCCTGTGGTGGAAACGGGTATACTGCAATAATATATGGGTAACGACAATTACATACACATCTCCAGGGGATGCGTGAAGAATAAAAGAGTTAAGGAGAACTTTTTTCGGAAGAATATTGTTTTCTTTTTACCTACAATATCGTTTAGCGTATTGAGTGAGGGGTGAGGGGGCGACGACTGCAGAATTCGTCTAAGATTTTGAAGAAACAAACATTAATTGTAGTCCGTACGAAGAACGGGCATCTTGCTAGTTAGTTTATAATACATACATAGGAGAAGTAATGTCTTGATAGTGACAGAGTGATGTTAGCAAATTCTAAAGCATTCATTGACGATCATTTTATTGTGCTTGACCAACTCCTCGTTATTTTTTATAAAAGTAATATAATTTGTATATTTTTTTCTCAGCCAGTTGCAGAAGCTGACCTCCTTATCAGTTATAATTTTGTTAAGAATTTGCTGTATATTGTTCAGTCCCGCAAAGCCAAACGGCATGCGCCGAGCCCTGAAATTGGATATTCTCTCAGTAGTAAAATGGGCAATAAAACCTGCCGAGTGCTGCTAATGACTTGAATGACAACTCTTCGTCGACTGCGATCACTGTTGAAACAACTTTACTGTTTATGTGAGCACTGCAAGAATACTTTCATATTGCTAGCAGTTAAAAGCATCTTTAAATACATTTTACACATACCACGAAACTGGTTGGCAACTTCTGTGACATAATAAAACCATCAACTTGAATTTAACCGAGCACCGAGCTTGATAGTCGTGTTTAATGAAAAAAAGCGACATAATTTCAACCCACATGGTAATAGTGATAGAAACCTTACCCACTCGTACAAACTATTGGCCAACTATTGCAATTCTGTGTCTTCTTAGTTATAATATCGCACCTACATTTAGTTCAAGCTGATTTGAATTAAGAATTATTTCAATTTTGCAAAAAAATGGAAGAAACACCTCTATGACATCAATAGTTGTTGCGGCATACAAAAATGGCGAATTTATGCAAACTGTATTTAATACACAAATCTTTAGTTATTGCACAACAAAGGCATAAATAAATAAAACTGGTTAGATACATTTAGTTAACTTTTAATCTGAAAACCATCTTAGCAAATAAATATTTTAGTATTTAGATTTCACAACTGCCACCAACTATGCTTATTTTAAAGAATTTAATATACATGTTTATTCGAAGATAAACTCTTCCAGGATTAATAAGGATGAATTTGCACAAGTTCAAATTGTAAATACTAAACTACTACACAACTCACTATGCATATGAGAACAGATGAATTATACTTTATAAAGTTTTGACGTTTCCCTTAATAAGTTTTTATATGAAAAGGGTAGCAGACAGCATCTACAGTTATCCATATTACTCTTAAAATATGAATAGTACTATATTTAACCTGTTCAACTCGACATATTGCGATGATGGTTTACTAACTAATAGGGACAGTCGCTCTTATTGATATTTGATAGCTTGATAGTAATACAATTCCATTAACATGATCCAAGTCAGGATCATAATTAGCAAATAAAACTAACACTGGAATCCTTTATTAAGAATAGGACTAGAATTACATACTTTGTCTCATTGAAAAGCGACAATGAGTCATTTTACCTTCTGTTCATTTTGAATAAAGCAGTGGAGGCATGTACAAACAGCTGACGTCCAATTGACCTGCCATTAAAGAACATGAATATGGTATAAGAAAAGTAATAAAGGATCATGTTAAGATGGGATTGAGTTGGACAAAGAAGTAACAGAAATGAAAGGAATTACGTCTTTGGCATATGTTCTTTTGATATTCAGAGGTGTGGAATTGTGCTGTTATTGGGAAGGTGCTATGTTTAGAGTTGGCAGCGATGCTGGGCTTGTTATAAACTGAAAATGGAAGTTAGGAACTTATTTATTAGAAGGATCTATATTTTAATATTTAATAAGATAATTTAATATTTGTAATGTAAATTTAATTCAAGCAAGGTTAAAATCTTTACAGTAACTAAGAATATTATACTAACTAGCTGAGTGCTAAGAGAGAGGTTTCATTAAAAAACTCAGTCAAGGGTTTTACTCGAAACTTCCCTGGCAAGTGAAAGTTTTGAAATAAAAATAATTTAAAATATCAAAAGAAAAAAGAATTTCTTAAGATATACATTCTCTATACAGGATGTTTCAAAAAGAATGAGCCACCGATTAGTTAATAGATTCCTTAAGTTATAATAAATCGATTAAACCTTATATACCTTAGTAAAAAGTCGCTCCAGTAAAACGCTGTAGGACCTTGACGTTCAATTTCTATTTTTCTCTATAATTTCCGCAAATATAGAGATAGTGATTTGAATTTTGGCATAAATGCTTACTATTATGTACTGCACATATAGAAATATTTTCGTAAACTACACCTCACTGTAAGAGGCACTTTACCTGTATTTAAATTTTTTTAGCTCTAACTTTCTTACCTGTAACATTTATTTAAACTTTATATTACTCCATGAAAGAGAATTTAAAAAAGCACAAAAATCATGTACTGTTAGTTCATAAGCGTAAAAGCAACCATTTGCCTTAAAATGTCTATCAAAGGTTTTTGGTTGTCATTAAGACGTGCAATTATCAAGTATCCTATTCCAAAACAGTTCAGTAGGGTAGGAAGCGAAGTTGGGCCTCCTAGCAGTTAAAAACTACCGACTTGTATTATACAGGGTGATTAAATTATCATGTAACAACTTGTAGACAATCCATTATGCAGAAGCATGCATTATGCATGGTTCTGCATATTGGGTTGTCTACAAGTTGTTAAATGACAATATTGTTATGCATTAGAAGAAATGGTTAAATATTGACAAATTTCCAAAATCCTGAAAAAAACATTGGTTCCTATAAACGAGATTTATAATTTAGAAAACAAAAAATGAAAATAAATCAAGTCACAGGCAAATCCGTTTTGGCAGTAGGCCATAGAAGGCAAAAGTAGTTACGATGAGAAATCGAGGAAATAACATAACAATAGAAATATTAGTGTATGTGTAGTCACTACTGCCCTGCTTTTCTTAAATAAAAGAACGTAAAAGAAAGTTTTGATTAGGTTTTATACTTCTAAAATTCTAAATTATAAAACCTTTGCAAATATGTATTGCAAAGAGGAACAACTTACTCAAATACAAAACTGAGGCCGCTCTGTATCTAAACGCTGTACTGATTTAACAATATATTATTTTTTCTTCTGGTTAAACTTAGGTATTGGTGATGGGAACACGACACGAGTGCGGCCGTAGAGGAGGCTAAATGTCCCACAAAATATAAGATAACCACTCTTGGTAAGTACCTCTCCCTCCTTCTGTTGTCTCGTAAACATATATAATTTCTGCAAAACCGCCATTATATCCCTAATTAATAAAAGTGAACTTACAGACAAAAAACCATTCCTTTTCATCCATCTACCTACATCGCGCAATTATTGAAATCCAAATTTAGAGTGAAAATAATTGGAGCAACTAAGGTAGTAAACCCTTCCAGTTTTTGTCAGTCGGCCAAAAACCGTCCAGTACTGAAAATTAATTAAAAATAAGATCCGGGTGTTCTTATAATTTGTTTAATTCCTTTCTGTGAACTCCCTTGGTGGCCATTCGTGCTGAAGTCCGCATTTAAAAGGAAATGCAAAAGTTAGCTACCATAAATCGGAAAAAACTGGATCGTACCCCGTTGTGATTTACTGAGATTCCATGTGAGGTCTTAAATCGCTTAAATTGAGTCCGACTATTTCTTCTAATTGTTATTTATAGTTTTGATTCCGAGCCAATTAAAATTTGAAATACTGATGGCACCGCTCGCTGCAACGGCCTGTAGGTACGTGTAACGATCTGCTTTGTATGTTAACGCCTCTGGTCGATCTTTTGCGATATGTATCGAGACCACTTACGTAATTTTATGACACTAATCAGCCACTGAGAGATAAAGGTAGTAATTGTAGGGCAACTGTTTGCTACAACTATGCTGCTGGAATTTTTTAGAGGTATCTCTTCGTTTTATTGTTAATTTAAATAAATATAACACCTAAATGGTATTTTTTGAAGAAAGGCAATGGAAGCTAATAAAATAATAAAAAAACCAGCAAAATTGAAATGTGAATGTTTAAATCGAATGGACCGCTTAAGACAAATAGCTAATGGCATATTTATTAATTATATGAGTACGTAAAGTTAAATATTTCTACTGTAAAAAGAAGTACCTATACAGATTTTTTTTTTGTATATTGTTAATCTATATATATATAAACATCAATAGCCGTGTGTTAGTAACGCAAAAACTCGCCCGATTTGGATAATCTTTTTGTTTTGTTCGTCTTACTCCCGAGGCGGTTTAGCAAAAAAAATTTGGAAAAATCCAAAGGGAAAGCCCGATAATTGGAAAATATCGAAAGTGTGTTTCTCTATACACTGTACGACTTTCTATTTGCAGTCATACTTTTATGATTCTGTGCTTAATGGTTTGAAGGGTTTTCCCCATCATACATATTTTTACAAACGTCCATATAATAGTATTAAATACGAACCTTCATTGTGAATAAATAAATACCGATATTATTGCCTAATGCTCTTAAGCGCTTAAATAATCTATATACAAGTGAAAAGATATAATAATCGTAACATTATTTTACATTATAATAAAGTTGTACATTTATCGATTACTTAGTTTTGCATTTTGCCTTGCTCTTCGTTTATCCATATTCCTCCCCCATTTTGTATCAGTAGTTTCTTGATGCATCTCTCATCTGCTATGTTACTCGTCTCGGCACAGTCACATGCTATGCAAACTATCATTTGTTCTACGTTTGTAAATAGTTTGCATCTTCTTTCTTCCTCCTGTAAGTAGTTGTTCACTACCCATTCTTCATTTTCACATCTATATCTTGCAATAGTGATCCATGGTCTTTCGTCAAGGCCAATAAATGGCAACCTGTCTATTATTTTCAAGTTTTCTTGTTTCCGCTTTATCTACACTTGTTTGTTCAATGCTCTTATTTTATTATCGTAATCTTTCTACTCACCTAGATCAAAGGTAAACACGAGATGTAAACTTCTTCTCGCTAATTTTGCACCCCTTTTCTTTTATTTATTCCTCTTCAAACTTAAAGCAATATTCTATTTTCTTCTGCTACTCGATTTGTTTTCTTTATATTCGATACGTCTTTTACTTGCCTCTTCAGTAAGCGCAGTTCCTCGTATTCTTCTGTCAGTATTATATACTTTAATGTTATTCTATCTAATTCTGAAATTGTATATATTATAATTGTCTACTTCTTAGTTCTGCTCCCCATTTCCATTATTGCGTATCTGTCGCATATAACAATATACTTTCATTGTGACACCCGAAAGGCATCATTGTTTTGAAACCTTCTTGAAACCTCATCTTACATATTTGACGCTGATACATTTGCCTTCTTCGTAGAATAATTTAAATTATCCTATTAACTGGAATATTTATGATTCTAACAGCTGTTTACTATAAAAATAGGCAACACTGAAATTAGGCTTTTTATAGGCTTTTTCTTGGGATGTTAAATTGAAATTAGTTTTTTTATAGCCCCTTCGTTGGGATGTTAGATTGAAATGGGTCGCTCATGCGCCATAGTATATTTATACATTATTTGCCCAATACACATGAAACTCTTTTTTACCTCAACTCGTTACTATGGAGCATCATTATCTGCCAGAAACCTAGAAGCTAGCTTGCAAGTCGGATGCTAAAATCAACTTTCAACAATATGCACGCTAAAAGCCATTTTACTCACAATCAATTTATATTAATTCCTTAAATGCGCGTATAAAACAATAAAGAAATTAGGACTAACAAATCAAATAATATCAGAACAGCTATATCTAAAATGCATCCATACTTAAATAAATAAATTTAAAAAGCTCTAGAATAACTGTTTTTGATACGCGATTTGATAAATCCGGTATCTCGCAAAATATGTAACTTGCGGAATTTATTTGTCCATTAATCGCATTTTCTTCGCGGTAGTGAAATCTTCACACAGCCTGGAGCAAACGGTAATAGCTCAAACTACAAACATGCCTATACATGTTATCTTAGGTTGCTGGGCTCTATAGCTCAGTAATGTTCTGGCTACTGATTTAAGGGTCGAGAGTTCGATCCCCGATCCCGGGAGAGATTTTTAAAAATAAAAAAATGCGGATAAAAGGCTCTACAGAATGCCATCATTCGAAAGTGACGTAAAGACGTAGGTCCCATGATACTACGATGTGTAGCATCTAAAAGACCCGTTGCTAGTGTGGGAACTCCTTAGTCTCGGCAAAATGCTAAGTAGGACTAAGGTACCTGGTACTCTGCATGCCTAGACCTTGTCCACGGGGTTGGCAAAAAGGGTTTATGTAGGCCTACTTGCTTGACACGAGTCTCCTCACAAATACTACTACTACTACTACTACCACCTGAGGTTTGAATCCTGTGAACTGTGGAGTAGCCTGGGCTGGCCCTAGACCCTAAACCTCTGGCATACGTCAGCAACCTTGAACGGCGCGATGCACGAAATTTTCCACGAATAGCGATGAAGCACTGTTGCGTGATAAATAATTTGTACAGCTGTGTTATAAACTACGCCGAATTTTAAAAACTTTGGCCTAGCGAAGTGCGTTTGAATGTTTTTTTAACTATTTAGATCATTTACTTTGACTTTTACAGTGATAATTTCGCACTTCATATTCAATTCATAACTCGAACCTTTTTTACCACTGATGACTACTACAATTATTTATCTCGCAATAATTCCTCTCATCTGGTTATGTCACCTTTCTGCCGTTCGTAATGCGGGTAATACGTACTTACTCGGTATGCGACTTACTTGGCACTTACTGCAGTGGAAACACTGGCTCGTTACACATAAACAGTATAGGCAGTGAATTCTATTTACTGCGCGGCTTGAACCGCTTTTATTTAGCTCGCTGTAGACAAAATTCATTTTAAACTGCCACGTACGTGCGTCTTGGTGCTAGGAGCACCCGCGACTTCAGCTTCCCCGCGACCACCAATGATCTTGTCTGTGCAGCAAAATCAAGCAATCTAATCACCAAAACAAGACCAGGCAGGCACATTTCGTCATGATAATTTACAATAATTAAACGTAATTCAAAATGGAAAACATACAAACAAAAATCAGCTGTAGATGTAACCATTTAAATAAGCAAATGAGGCAAAACTACCAGATTCCCGTTCCAATATTCACATATATTTTTTAAAAAGAAACTAAGTTTTCTAACGCTACTGTTTTTGATTATTTTCAGGAAGAGCGATCTACACTTTTTGATTTTATGTACTGAAAGGACAAGAATACATATTGAAGGTATCATGAATGTAACATGACCAACTTATAAAATTAGCATTTCGTAGATAAAAGATATTAGTTATTACATGCTAGATATGATTGTTTCCTTAAAAACTTTCTAAAAAGAAAGACATTGTAATGATATTAAATTATGACCTAGAAAAGTTATTAATTAGAAATTGATAATCAGTGCAATGCATATTCAGTGTTATTTAATAAGAGTTAAAGAATTCAAACACTTAAGTCTTAAAGATATAGTACATTGTATGTATAATATTGACCATGTAAATTAGGTAATGTGATTTATTATGTTTGTATATGAAATGATAGAGTTGGATGTCTAGGTGATATTAAAAATCTTTTTGCTAGAAAGCAAACAAAATGCTTATATTTCCCAAATTGGGAAAAAATAAACAGCCGGGATCCCGTTCCTACGCCTGGAGCTGCGAGTTTGCCGACGTAAAGAAGATTCATAGACTACAAGGTTATGGGAATATGTTGAGCTTGAAGGAAATGCCGCTTCCTCGAGGACAACCATCGAATCCTATTCCAGCATAGGAAACATCACCACGGACCATCGGCAGCTCATTCTGAGAGACCATATGAATGAGAGGAAACCAACAGAAAGGTGATCAACCTTGTTGGATAAGCAATGCTGGCTAGTATTCATAGGAATCTAAGGAAATCTATCATTTACTTGTAAATTATTGCTAAACTACAGTAAATTTAAATTTGAAAGCAAGATTAAAGAATTAAAATGTATGAATGACCATACCTGGTATAAAAGTAAATTGCACTTAAAATAAAATAATCTGAGCTAGTTATAAGGGTAATATGATCGCACAGTAAATAATTTAGTAGCACAAAATACTGTCATTATAAAAGAAATTTTGCAATAGTGTGAAGCTAATTAATATAAAATGTCAAACATAAATAAATGTATTCTAAGTGGGGCTAATAACAATAAAAGCTAATAAGGCGATTATAAAATGTTTCCATCTAAAAGACTCTTTTTGAAAAGTTTGCTGTATCAATCTACAATCAGCTCTGATTCGTTTGAATTGTTTTTACTATAATCCTACAAATTCTAGGGCTACGGCATTACTTTAAAGGTATTGAGAGAAAATACTGCGAAATATACAGAGACATTGAAAAAAAAACTGGAGAGCATGTGACAACCTAATATAGAAAATACGTTTAACACTGTTGGCAACCACGTTTACAAAACTAAATGTAACAAGTAGCAGTGGTGTGTCATATATTAACGAATTTATTTTTTTTGCATTTAGAAAATTTGTGCATCAGACAAGTACAATAACTAAATAAACAAATAAACAATTTCCCTCACTTAAGTTCCATAAAAAAACTTGTGCGTAAGATATAAAAACTATATATACACAACACTCCCGAGCACCCAAATATGTACATGCACCTACATATATGCTAAGGCCGATGGCCAAAACCGGAAAGCGAAACAGAGTACGACTTTAATCAAATATTTTATGCAATTCTTGTCTTGGATAATTTAATGGCCATAGTTTAACTTTATTTATATACTTTTTATATGTTGTTTTATTTTTATATGTCTTCTTCTTCAGATGCATCTCTTATTGGAGTTTTGCTATCATTGAGGCTACTTCGTTCTTGGACATGACTGCTCTGAACAGTGAGGTAGTGTTTGTATTATACCATTCACGTAGGTTTTTCATCCAGGACGTTTTCCTCCTTCCCACTGATCTTTTTCTTTCTACCTTTCCTTGCATATTAATTGTAAAAGACGATAGCGTTGGTTTCTCATTACATGTCCAAGATACTTTAATTATTCTACGGTATATCCATAGCTCAAACGCCTGTAACTTTTTACACAGCAATTTTGTTAACGTCAAGCTCTCCATACCATATAACAAGACAGGGAAAATGTAACATTTGGTTATTCTAATTCTTAGTTATGTCTAAGTTCTTATTGCTCAGTAAACTTCTGATTGCATCTCTTGCTTATTCTATACGTGATCTTATTTCTTGCATGTCGTCCCATTGGTTATTCAGCATACACCCTAGATATTTATACAGTGTTACCCTCTCCCATATATCTAATACTTACTATATTGCTAGCGGCTATGAGTGGGAAACTCACCAATGAAGTGAGACACACAACGAACTCCTTCATGTATACGGTGAGTTGTGCGCAAGCGCGGCGGCGTCGTCCGCCCAATGGGGAAGTGGTCAAGTTTAAAATTCGCTTCTAAAGGCGGAGTTCGAATTCCCACGCATGCGCACGAGACGCGTTATACTCTAAGTGAGACTATGTCGGCGCCGTAATGTTTTCTGAAGTTTCCAGGCCCTACCAGCAATATATGTGTATTATATATATGCCCTCTCCCACTCTGATTTGTACATTTGGTGTAGGTTTGTTTTTGAGACGATCGTAATTTTTGTTTTCGACGTGTTGAGTGCGAGTCCGTATTCTTTGCTAACTTCGACGACTCTATTTGTAAGGTCTTGTAGGTCTTGCTCACTATCGGCGATCAGCACTGTGTCGTCGGCACAGCGTATATTGTTTAGCTTTTCTCCCGCTACGACAATTCCTTCTTCCGCTTCGTATAGGGCTTCTTTAAATATTTCTTCCGAATATATATTGAATAACAATGGCGACAATATGCAACCCTGTCGCACCCCTCGTTTGATGTGTATATATTCTGATTCTTGTTCTTAGAATTTTACTGCCGCTTTTTGGTTCCAATAAAGTTCAGTAATTATGCGGATATCTTTATCGAACACACCTGCTTGTTTTAGAATTTCCATTAGGTTTGTATGTTTTACCTTATCAAAAGCCTTGTTATAGTCCAGAAAGCATAGTAATACGTCTATGTTAATGTCTTTGCATCTTTGTACTAGCACTTGTATGCTAAACAGCGCTTCCCTTGTACCCAAGTTATTTCGGAAGCCAAATTGATTTTCACTCATCGTTTCTTCACATTTACGATATATTCTTTCGTGTATCACTCTCACGAAAATGTCTAGTACGTGACTCATTAAACTTATAGTTATATATTCAATGCATGTCTTTGCATTCCTTTTTTTAGGTATTGCAACAAAGGTAGACGTGAACCACTCTTCTGGGATAATACCCGAGTCATATATTACATTGAAAAGTTCACATATTACATTAATACCGTTGTCATCTAATAATTTAATAATTTCCGTTTGATATATTATTCGGACCTGTCGCTTTACCGGGTTTTGATAGTTTTATAGCTTTCACTATTTCGTCCTTTTGAATGTTAAGCCCTGATATAGCTGTGTCCATATTTGGTATGTTTGGCCGATCATCTTCAAATAAGGTTTAGATGTATTTTCCATATCTTTATTGTTTTATTTGTATCTATTACTATATTGTTTTTTTCGTCCACCAATTTGCTGACTGTTTTCTTTTTATACATTCCTAAACTTTCTTTTATTTTCTTATGGAGATTAAAGTTGTCGTATTTTTTTTGTAATTCCTCCACTTCAACACATTTCGCTGTTAGCCAGTTTTCCTTTGCTTTTCTTATCTCTTGTTTTATATTCCTGTCTATTTGTTTATATTTTATTTCATTTTGCCGCTTCCAGTTTCTACGTTTATCCATTAGCTGTAAAATTTCGTCAGTCATCCATTTCTTTTTTCACGAGGTTTTTGGGCTTGCACATTTTCTTGGCAGATCTGGTTTATTTTTTCTTTCATTGATTCCCATTTCTTATTTACACTTCCCCTTTCTATTATTATTTGTTTCACTAGTTGTTGTTTAACTTTTTCTTTGACTTTTTCATTTTCAGCTTCGCGGTGTCCCATTTATCTACTTTTATTGGCTTTTTAACATTTTTTGCTTTTATTTTGATTTCTGCTACCAATGGGTTGTGGTCGCAGTTTATATCTGCAACCGGGTAAGATTTTGTTGATATTATAGCATTTCGGAATCTCTTATTTATTAGAACATAGTCAATTTGGTTTCGGACTATTTTTTCTTTGCTATCCTGCGGTGATCTCCAGGTATATAATCTTCATGGTGGTAACTCATAAAATGTGTTCTGTATTACAAAGTTCTCTTCTTGACAGAATTCTAGTAGTCTATCACCCCGTTCGTTCCTTTCGCCTAAGCCGAAATCGTCTTCATATCTGCCTTTTCCTATCTTCGAGTTGAAATCTCCTAGTATAGTTACGTTCTGCTGTTTTGTTAGTTTAAGACCTTGTGTCATTTGGTAGTAAAATTGATTTATGTCTTCGTCATCTTGTTCTTTATTTGGGTTTCTTGCTGGAGCATATACTTGTATTAAGTTAGTTTTAACTGGTTTTGTATTTATTTGCAGGATCAATATTCCGTTCGAAATGGGTATGAAGTTAAAAACAGATCTGTGTATTGTTTTAGATATTATAAATTGGACAGTTAGGATAACTCCGTTTATGTGTTGGTTCTTGTTAGTCCCTGAGTAGTAGATATACATGGTTGTCGTGTGTAAAGGTACCTGAATCTGGCCATAGCATTTCGCTTACACCATTATATCCACTTTCAGCCTATTCATTTCGTGTATCGTATTGTCTAAATTTCCTGCCATATAAAGGGTGTTTTTTAGAGGGATACAACTTTAAATTGAAATAAAACACAGAAAGATGTTTTTAATATCCATGAAATTGGATTTACTTGAAAGACAATTTTATGGCATTTATGTTTGAATATGATTTCGGGCATGTGAGGAGGTCCAATTTTCACACACTCTTCGCAGTAAATCAGGCTGTATTTCGGCAATAACGCGTCGTATGTTGGCTTCCAAGTGCTCAATTGTTTCCGGTTTATCGACGTAGACATGCGACTTTACATATCCTCAAAGAAAATAATCTAACAGCGTCAAATCACACAAAAGAGGTGGCCAGTTAACAGATCTATTTCGTGAATCCATTTTGTGGATCTGTTAACTGGCGACCTCTTTCGTGCGATTTGACGCCGTTAGATTATTTTCTTGAGGATATGTAAAGTCGCATGTCTATGCGATAAACCGGAAACAATTGAGCACTGAAAGTCAAAATTTTACGCGTTATTGCTGAAATGAAATACAGCCTGATTTACTGCGAAAAGAGTGTGTGAAAATTGGACCTTCAGATTACGTCATGTATACGCCAATTGCGGCGGTCACATGCCCGAAATCATATTCAAACATAAATTCCATAAAATTATCTTTGAGATAAAGCCAATTTCATGGATATTAAAAACATCTTTCTGTGTTTTATTTCAATTTAAGTTGTATTCCTCTAAAAAACACCCTTACATACTTCTAACATTCCAAGTACCTATTCTATATCTGTTTTTCTCCTTCTCAGTATTGTTTCTCAGTTGTCTAATATTTGTATCTTGTTCTATTTCTTCTTTACAGGGGTTTCGCTTGCTGACGACCTGAGAGGCTCTGTATATTCCTCCCCTGCCTGATCTTGGCTTCCGAGGTCCATGATCAGTATGGGTAAGGACATAATTCCTCCCTTAAGGGCTTGCAAGGGTCGACAGTTGACTGAAGAGGTCTGTCTCTTCCGGGACCGTGTGAAACTACCCCACGCTACCCGTTTTTTATATGTAAAGGTAATGTATTAAAAAAATATATTTGTAAAAAATTTACATAATATAGTAAGCTACTTACCCTAAATAACTCAAAAGTAAATTAGCTCTGAATAAAACTGCTATTAATACAAAGGATATAAAGTGTGGTAAGTTAGAAAATTAACGCATTGTGAACAACAAAACTACACCATAAACATTAATGCTCAAAAATGTCAAATCGGTGGTGGTGTTCAACATTAGTACTTTAAAAACTTTCATTTTCATTTCAAACTTTTTCGATGTCTCTACTTGCAAACAGGCTGCTTTAACTACAGCGAAATTGGGTGTTCATCACAATTTTTACTTGACAGCTATACGTGTTTGCTAAAATGGAAATTCTTTTTATGTACTTTTTATCCTATAGCGAGTTTAGTAATGCCTTAAATAGGTACAAAGTGGATATAAACGAAAGCATAGTAAGTGATGCCACGTCTTGGCAGAAATCTTTTCTTGCGAGTATTATAAATTCCTTAAAAAATATTTACAAATACTGTGACTTCTCAATCTTAAAAAGACACGTTTATACCCATATAGCCGCAAATCTCCGCATATATTCGTTTAATAGGTTTTCCTTAATTTAATCGTCTTTGATTGCAGACGAAGAACCACCCGCATGCTGCTGACGCCTTTTAACAGATTCTAATTTCACAGATCGAAATCCAAAGTCCATTTATTATTTCAAGGTGAAGATGTTTTCAATCTAATTTAAAACATTCAAAGAAACCAATTTCAGAGTTCCTTTTGAGACGGGCTGCTGATAATTAAGTACCAGCTTTGTGCTTCGTCACGATCGCATAAGTGAAATTAATATCTCGTCTCGACTGTGCTAGACCACTTTTTACCAGCATCCGAATGAATTGCGTTCCCGTTAGATTAAGCAAGGATAGATTGTTTATCTACCTTTCAGTCTTAGAAGCTGCTGCTACTACATTATACGGATTCCTGGATTTCGCATCATCCCGTTTTCAAATAGTATTGAGTGATTCATTTAGGTTATTTTTCAGGTTTACCACAAGAATAAAATGTACTTCTAACAACAGCATAACTCTTATAGTACTTATATCTATAAATAAAATACCACATACAAAATAACGTCATTGTAAAAGAGGTATCTGGAAGAAGTATCTCAAAAATCAAGTGTCAATGTATGGCCCGAATAGAGAAAGCAATAGTTACACATGATGTTTGGAATTTCCTCGAAAATTGAAGGATTGTTTGTCCGTTTACCTTCTAGACGATATCACAAAAATAGAACAGAGTCCATGGAAATGGAATAAATAGAAAAGCAACAACTACTTTTTAGCGATGAATTCAGATTTAGTTTTGGCAATGTCCAACATTACAGACAGGTTACTGGTGGTGCTTCCTGGAAGTGCTGTCACAGGTGTGGCCTATGACAATTACATTTTGTCATTTCGTAGTGAATCCAATACAAGAGCAGTAGACCCTCCTCATTTTGCAGACTTTTTGGACGTTCCAATTATTTACCTGTAGAATGGTCAGACTTACCACAATATCATCATTGTCTACCACTCTACGACATATTTGCGACACGTATTTGTACTATGGATGGTTTACTGCAACTATAGAAGCTTTAAATGATTATTACACGCAACACGAGCCCTTAGCTTGCCTGTCTCGTCAATTCTAAAATTCAACCAAACTACAACACGAATCCTCTCCTTCTTTTTTGCTCACCAAATATATGCGGGCATTTAATTTTAAACTACTCTAACAAGCTAAGTAATGTAATTAAAAGATGAAAATTGTAGTAGAACATTGGCCACGTAATGTACAAACGATCGGCGGTTATCTGAAATCAACAGACGATACTAATAGCGGCCAACTGCTTCTGGAAGATAGAAAGGGTTTGTGCGTTTAAATTTTATAAAAGTGTACTTCCATTTCAAGAAGAAATATGATTTGTATTCAAATTGCAGAGAAGAGAAGGATACTCTAACGATTTTTGATATAATTGCTTAACGAAACTATTATTTTTAAGGAACTTATGTTTTATTGACAATCTTAGCTTTTTCATAAAATATTGGAATAAGAGAGCTTTATTAAATGAATATAATAAATTACATCTCCATTTCCAATGTTTACTCTTTCCAGTAGGCAGTTATTAGCCTAATAGAAAGGTTGTATGTATGAATTGTGATAGAAGTAAAACTGTAACATGAAAAACTATGACATTTTTAAAACTGCTTGATGTTCCTTACATACATTCTTACATTCTTATTTTAAATGTCATCATGACATTTTGAAATTTCATACAATTTTTACTAATATGCTAGTAAATAAAATATTCTGTGCACCACTGGAAATATTCATGTTTTTTACCTGCGGTTGACTTAAAGACCTCGTACCATGTAAACTTCTAGGAAAACATATTCATATCTCCCTTAATGCACAAATATCTCTTAGTATATCTAGTGCAGTCATTAATTATAGTAGTATATTTATCTCTCTCTTAGTTTTGATCATACATTTAGTTTAATTCATTTTAAAATCCTTTGATGTTAAATTTCACAATCTAGTTAGTAGCTTTCTTTCATATAAATTAATTATGACATTTCACACACATTCCAATCCAAATACATAGTAAATAGTTTTTATTTATTTATTTATTTATTATAATTATAACACTTCTTTATTGATTACCTTTAAGACTCCTTTATGAGAATGACTAGTATTCATTCTGCAGCTGTCTGTCAAATTTACCAGACCTTCATCTATTATATACTTCAATGCCTCCTGCATCCTCAAACCCGTACCACCAATCAGCTCACTCTCCTTATCAGTGTAAATTCTCTTCGGTCTACTCCCAGAAGTTGATTCTCTGCATCTTCACCCACATATCACCTAACAGCTTTTCTTGTCCTTTGTAATGTATTACTTATCTTTATTCTGTAGCCCCAAGTTGTCTTCTCGACTTTCCTCTTTCTTTTGCTATTACTCCACATTTAACATTTTTAAATTGTACTCTTATTGTTAATTATCGAATAAAAACTATTATTGGATACTTATAATTTTATTCAATTCCAAATTACAGCAATTTTCGAAAAATATATTATTTATTATTTTTTGCTTCATACTGATCACTTGGCATTTTTTTTTTTCATTTTTAATCACATAGTTACTTCACTGCAATATTATCATTATACGGAAGGGGCCATAATTATATACAGGCAATTCATTTTAATAGTTAACATAAGCGTTTCGTTTCTATGCCACCATTTAATCATGCAGGTCATTTCCATAGTACAAATGAGACCAATAGATTAGAGCGTGTATTTTATGAGTTAACATAGGAATTATTACTTGTCAAAAAGGCAATTAATAGTTATCCTAATGTATAGCACTGAAGAAAAGATACAACACACAAGTTGTTCCTACGTATCTAATTTTTAGTTGCATACCTACATTCCGGTAACAAAATTAAAGTTTCTTATTAGCAAGTACCTAATTCAAATTTGTATGTTAACTCGTAAAATAAACGCTCTAATCTATTGAATTCATTGGTAACTATGGAAGTGACCTGTATGATTAACTGCTGGCATAGAAACGAAACTGCTATGTTAACCATTAAAATAAATTCACTGTATAACAGCAATGAGATAACATGAATAACAAAATAACGGTGTTCATAAACAGTCGTCATCCCAGTTGCTTTGAAAAACAAAATGTTATGTCTTTGATTAATTCGCGCAACACAATGAAACGTCATTGAGTACTGTCATGGCGCATTTTTTCTCAATTTTAATAGACATACGTTTCTGAAGTCAAAACCTACTGGGATGACGACTGTTTATGAACACCCGTTAGAATGCTTGAGTAAGACAGAGATGGCCATACGAAAAAAATATTTTAGTAGGCATGTTTAGTTGACAAATGTCATAATTAAATTAAGTGTCAAGCCTTCTCGAATATTTGCTACTATGTTTATCTCTTTCTTACTCAAGCAATATGAGTTATCTTCTTGTTCATGTTATCTCATTGCTGTTATATACCTATAATTGTGGCCCCATCGGTATATTATCTACACTTTAATAATATACAAATTACCTATATTTACTACATATACATTATTTACATTATAATATTAAACATAAAATACTAAAAAACTAAATACATGAAACATGAATTACACAAATTAAATCTTTTACTGTAATTTTAATATTGCTTAATCTAACGTACTGACTACAATTTGAATGATTACAGACTTATTGTCGTAACCAAATTCCGTAATAATTACGATATTAATAATGGAGTTCCAAAAAAGGGGAATATTTTCAACTAGTTATTCTTTAACATTACCATTACAAAAACTTCTTATTAACATAGATATTCTGCCAGTGACGTTTAATAACCAAAAGTTTCCTGTAATCTTTATTTGGTACTTTTACTGTTGTTCCTCATTTTGTACTTCTAATCATCGCTCTAGTTCAATACTGAGATATCTAACAAATTAGATATAGATATATTTAAAGCAAAAATATCACTATGTTATTTTTATATTATAATAAAATGCGTTATTTTCATTACACAGTATATTGTCATAATTTCGTTGTAACGCCTTTTAAATAAGTGTGCATACCTTCCCTACACTTCTATACAATTTTCTCTTAAACAAAGCTTATTGCCATTATAGCTCTTACTGAATATACCAGCTAATTATTCATTACGTCACTATACAACTTGTTCTCAGACAGCTACGAAATCAAATTACAACTAACCCAAATACAATGGGCCTCACCTGGACGTGTCTTAATTACAAATACAAAGGAAGCAGCTTGAAATCTAATAATCTGCGTCTATTCAATTCGGGTCGCAGCCGTTGCTTACCATCTCATGACCGCTGTTCATTATCAGCCGCGTCTTCTGCAAGTTTATTACAGAGCTTTCGGGTTACGAAAACCAATTATCTATGCTCTCGAATGAAGTATGCTAGTATCCCAGTGGGTTATGGGAACATGCAGACAACGCGTTCTCTTCAAACCTCGTCTCCATAATTTGCAGCCACAAAACTAAATTGCAGCTGCGTGATCGGGCAAATTATAGACCGCGGATGCATAGTGCACTAGACTGGAATGAAAAGAGCAAAAATTGTTGAGTTTTAATGAAAGAGCAGGCTCAGCGTATAATCGCTCCGTTCTCTTTAAATGGAAACAGATTAGTAAAATTACACGCTGCATTTTAGAGGAAAGTTAGCTGACAAATGAAATATGAAAGTGTCAAAAATATTGAGATTCATTAAATAATGCTCTAGCGACATAATATGTCGCTAGACCTAGTGCCATTGCACAATACACATCGTTACTATCAACTAGAATAGTTCTGTCTAAATTAAATACTATTAAAATACGGTGTTATTTGTAAAGTTGGTTGTTTTAATCGTTTGATTGTCTTTATAAGTGGATATTCTGCAAGTTTGTATGAGTTCAGAGTGTTCGCAGTATTTTGTCAAACTTAAAAGAACTAAAAAGTAGGGCATCCAAAGATTTCAATTATAGGTATATATTTTATGGAGGCAGGAGAAAAGGACGGGGGCGCCATAGAAACTTTTGGAAAATTTGCCAGAATAATAGTAATTTATTATACAAGACGATAAAGTTAAATTTTATCCACGAGTGAATCGTTTAACGTCGAGACAAAGTCGAGACGTTAATGATTCAAGAGTGGATAGAAATAACTTTATTGTCGTGTATAATACAATTTTTTTTCTATAGCAAGCACTTTAACAATTTCAAAAGAAAATAATGACAGTCAATCACATTTCAAAATGTCAGTAGCTGGACTGGGTTGCTAAGATAATACGAAGCTGTCATATTTAATTTAAACAAATGCTAGAAAATTAAATTACTTTATCTATCCTTGATGTTAAAGTGTTACTTTATCTACCCTTGCTGTTAAAGTAAAACTTGACCTTTTGTTTTGAGTTGATAAAAGCACACTTTAACATGTACTATAGAAAAAATACATTTTTTACTTTACTACCTACATTACAATATGTACCTAGGAATTGATAAAGCTTTTTTGTTCTACAAAATATGCCATATGAAAGAAGAAACACGCAATTCTCAATAATTTAAAGAAACATCAGTCGAATTGTTTTCTTAAATAATACTGCACACGAATGCAAAACAAAAATAAAAAATAAAAAGTGTATAAAGAAATTTAGAAAATTCGAGTTGTTTGAAAGTGTTAGGCTGGGCCAATTTTTCGGATAGTTTGCTTTGCATAAAGTACAATAACATTTCTTGCTATTTTTTATTTCGAACTTCGTCAACGCCTTTTAATGTAGTGTTGAGACAAGGAATCTAATGGTGGTAGACTAAATGTGATGTTTTCTTCTTTAACTAGTGACATATCGTGGTAAAATAAAGTTATGTTTATATTTTGTTAAACGGCCCAAGAACTTTACCTTATGTTCATATTCGACAATTTTCTCAATAATCTCTTGTATGTAATAAAATGTCTTCAATTTATTAACAAATTCCACGACAGCATAATCAGTTTCCGTCTGGAGGATTCTGTAACTGTTTTGTAAGGCACGCCATCTCAGGAATCAGCAAATTCAAGTTGAAACGAGCCATCTAGCATCCGTGCCTGTTAGGCTTATTTTCGTATTTAAAGGCAAGAGCCAATTTGTATTTTTATATGTATTTTCTTGTGCATTAATTTTAAGCATTGTAGTAAGTAGAATCAAATACTCGCGGAGTTCAACCCTGTGTAGTAGGAGTATTGTAAAATTAAATTTGCGTGTGTACCGGGATAAATGCAACGTTCAAGCCTGTTCGCGGGATGAGAGAAGTTTTAAGTCACGAAGATTTTTCTAGAAAGCGGGCGTTAACTGGCAACCTTTCGCTCAAGCGAGTTGTACGTTCCTGAGTTCTCAATAATCTCTTCTATGTAATAAAATGTCTTCGATTTATTAACAAATGCCACGACAGCATAATCAGTTTCCGTTTGGAGGATTTTGTAACTGTTTTGTAAGGCACGTCATCTCAGGAATCAGCAAATTCAAGTTGAAACGAGCCATCTAGCATCCGTGCCTGTTAGGCTTATTTTCATATTTAAAGGCAAGAGCCAATTTGTATTTTTATAGGTATTTTCTTGTGCATTAATTTTAAGGATTGTAGTAAGTAGAATCAAATACTCGCGGAGTTCAACCCTGTGTAGTAGGAGTATTGTAAAATTAAATTTGCGTGTGTACCGGGATAAATGCAACGTTCAAGCCTGTTCGCGGGATGAGAGAAGTTTCAAGTCACGAAGATTTTTCTAGAAAGCGGGCGTTAACTGGCAACCTTTGGCTCAAGCGAGTTGTACGTTCCTGAGTGCCGGCGGCGGAGTGAATTTTGCCATACGAGTTAAATAGAAGCGGATAGAAGCCTGCAGCAAGTAAATACTTGCTGTCTACAAGTTAAAGTGCAGCGAACAAGCGTTTGTAAGTGGGTGTACCGATAAGTACAGCAATTTGCGTCATACTCAAAGATACATTTGATACGTCCATTTTGTGAGATACTAATTCAACAGTACTTGAAAACATGCCCATCATCGAGGATTCACAGCATCATGCTATACGAGGCTTGAATGGCACAATATGTAAGGCCATTTGCCACTGGAATACAATTAACGTTCGAAAGCTAGTCTAAAAAGTAGACTACCAAAACCACATACAAACACATAAAGTTCAATGTATATTGCAACGCAAGATTTACGAAGACCCGCAGTATAAGTCGCGCAGGAGCCATTACCTCCGTTGCATCTACACACCCTACAGCATGACGCGCGCCGCCTAATGGTAAAAAAATAACGATAAAGAAAAAACATATTTCAGTACTAAAGAATATGCATCCAGCTCGCCATATGAACGATAAAAATAGACTTCATAATTAATTTAGTTATTTCATTTTTAACTTGTTGCTTCACTCACACATAGGTAAATAAGAGAACTAAGTAAATTAACAAACTAAAAAGCAAAAGTATACAAATGCGCAATTTTCTAAACAATCATAGTAAACGTTAACGCGATTGCCGATGTAGTGAGACAGTAGTTCATCTTTACAAGCTCTTTTTATACAGCCCTGCCTATTGTCTATTCCTTCGGAATTCCAATGCCTTTCAATCAGTTAACTACAACATATTTTGTATCTAGACGTCTTAGTTCTCGTAACAATTTTGGCTTCTTATTATATGTATGCACTAAATTTAAATTAAAATATTTCATCTGAATTCTTGCAATACTGAAGCCTTCGTCTCCCCTTTTAAGCGAAAGTCCTTTTATTTGTCGATTTAACTAATTATATCCTTATATCTAAGGTCCCATCACAAAATGTTCTACATACTACAGTCGTGTTCATTAAAATATTGTACAGCATATGTGCTGTGTGAATATGAATTAATTTTATAAAGTTCAATAACAACAACGGTAATAATGACAATGAAATTGAGACTTTTGAACAGCCCTTGCCCCTTCTTCAGTGGAAGTGCAGTAAGAAATTTGTAAATGTAAAAATCTAAAAGCTCCTGAATTCGACTTAATTTCTTCTTTAATTCTCAAGAAACTTCCTAGAAAGGCACTAGTTTTATTGACCACCATTTATGCTGAGGTTAGCATATTATCCAGTAACTTGGAAATTCGCGCAAATAATAATGATCCACAAACCTGGAAAACCTCCACATGAAGCAAAGTCATATGGACCAATAAGCCTAATACCAATTATGTCTAAGATATTTAAGAAACTTCTACGAAATAGGCTAATAAAAGCAATCAATTTGGATGAAATGATATCATCCCGCCAATTTGGTTTTCGCCAAAACCATTCAACAACACAGCAAGGGCACACAATCGTGAACAAAACAATCAAAAATCTGGATGAAAAGAAGCCCATCCGCTTTCCTCGGCATACAACCAGCATTCCATCAAGTGTGGTCCTACTACCTTATATTCAAGTCCTATCTAACCGACCACTACTTTCAAACAAAAGTAATCTGGAAACATCCAAATATTACCTCATAGTCAGGAGTTCCACTTGGCAGCGAGTTGGGACCCCTCCTGTACCTGATTTTTACTTCTGACCTCCCAATGACAGTCAGCACAAAAATTAGCTTCGCGAATGATACCATTAATTTATGTAAATGATAGTCCTCAAATGGCCTCTGCAGAACCATCTTAACACCTTGAAAGACTGCCTCAATAAGTGGTGAATAAATGTAAACCAAAGTAAATCAACGCACACTACATTTACAACCCGTCAAGTAGAATATCCTGAAGTGACAATCAACGGAATCCGTTTACCAGTGAAAAACGAAGTTAAATATCTAGGATTAATATTAGACGGAAGACTTACATTGAAGTCACGTCATATAAGGAAGAAAAGCCACAAATAAATTTTAAATTACAACAAATAAACTGGTTAATAGGTCGCCAACCGAAACTAACACCAAGCAGCAAGGTGCTCTTGTATAAATCAAACCTATATTGACATATGGGGTTCAACCCTGGAACTCTGGGGATGTGCCAAACCGTCAAACACCAAGATTATCCAAAGGCTACAATCTAAAATACTGAGAATGATGCTTGACGCTCAGTGGTAGGTCAGTAACAAAACTTTCCACGACGACGCAGGTATACCTACAGCTGAAAATGAAATCAATAGACTAACAAAAAATTAACCTAAACAACCTCCAAGACATCCAAATGAAGAAACCAAGAGCCTAATCACTCCCCCTGCAGATCATTGATGACTCAAGAAACGATGACCTCCAAACGTAGACCCATAGTTATAATATTAATAGTTACCTCTTTCACCTATCAAATCAATTATGTAATAGTACTTAACTATGGGGTGTAGTCAATGAACTACTTCTCCTCTCTTAGGTAATTATGTCTGCTTCACCGAGCAGATTATAAATTCCCTTGCATCAATTAAAAAAAAATGTATAGATCTAGGTCTACCTACGGTCGCTTTATATACACTAACGTTAAGGTCTACCTAGTTAAAAATACAATATGGGCCTTTGTTGAGTAAAAACACAACAACAAATAAATTATTTCTGTGCAACACATTTTTGAACACGACTATGCTTCTTAAGTTATAAGTGTAGATTAAAGCTTATTTTCTAGTTACCTATGCATAGATCATAACAAATATGTATAATTCCATCCCGATTTCTCAATTATTACGAATGCGAATGAGTTAATAAGACAATGAGACTGGTTGGTTCTAAAATTATATGTTAACAGTTTTCCAAACTTACAAAAACTTGAATAGGTATTATATATCTAAAAAATAATTACATGCGTACCTGATTGCCTGATAAGTGACATTCTCTTACTAACAAGTTCTTAGCAATAGCGAAAAATGCGTGACCAAAGCTGTGTGTAAAAATAATACCAGTTCCGACAGTGGCATATTTTAACATGAGAAAAACTGTAATTAATGCGACATAAATAATGTATAAATTAATCCGACATGACAGCTATATATCGGCTGATGTTAATAAAGGTACAGTTCTCGGATAATTAATGCAACAAAGCTGCAAACAAAGGGATTACCTTAAAATCCCCTAAGCTTATTAACATTTTGTATGCTGCAAAGTATTTAACTCTCATCAGTGGCATACCCTGGAACTTTTTCTCTCTTCATGCATTGTTAATCGACATTGCTTCTGTAATAACTCAATAAATCCTTATAGACCGACTGCTAATTACTTATTGGAAAAATTATAACCTGTCATTTATTAATCGATTCACGTTTTAATTAGATCTCGTTAATGTTGCTGCTAATCAAGGCTAATTATGGGATGCATTCCTATTTCTCATCTGTCATTGCATCACCAATTAACCAAACGTTTTGTTGTTGCACATTCACAGTACTCGATATGATGGTTATCGCATACTAAACTATCGGTGTTATTTTTCGGAATTAGCATTAAAACTAAGAACAAAAAATATTTCGCATAGGTATGCTTACGTTAATATAAGACAGATGACGGAATTTTAAGATGAAAATGTAAAAGTAAAATGGCTACTCATTCATGCCAATTTTAAAATGTATGAAGTATACAAAAAATATTTAGTAAGGTTAAGGATATCCTTAACCATATCCCAAGCAAAACAGAATAGTTTCATATTTTAATTAGATTTCCGACTTAAAAGGTATCTATCACTTACCCTCTATTAATGTATGACCACTTAACTCTTGATACATATAGAAAATGGTAAGGATATTCATGCCGCAGCACTATCACTGAAGTCAACAAATAGGTACAACGTAAATTTTGGATTTGCAATTAGCAACTTTAAGCCACTTTGCAAAATCTTGAATTCATATTTAATTAATTTATACTTAATATTAGTATTAATATTTTACTATCTCAACAAGGTATCAGTTTCGATTTACAACAGATATTTTATCAGTTAAAACGCAATAAGAGTTTCTCTGAATTTTAGAAATTATTTCCCGAAAAATATGTGTATTTATAAAACTACAAAACAGAACGAAACATAATCAACACCTTTTCATATATTTTCTTGATTAACAGTATGAACACATTAAAGAAAATTACAATAGGAAATTTGTTACGGTATTAAATGCTCGAATCGACATCGATCACAAGCACTGTCAAAATCGGGGAAAAAGTGCGTCGGAGCAGATGACGGCGCTCCAGTTACCTACGGGCTAGCTTAGTCGAGAAGGCGTGATTCGAAAACTCAGTTAAAACCGACAGCACTTACCCTATACTTTGCTCAAAAGAATTGCCTAAGGACGCCACTCGTTTTGATAAATTAACAGCCCTCGTGACCCAAAACGAGAAATATGACAGGGCTCTACTAAAGATTCGCTGGGTTAGCTGCACGCTGCGAAGCGTCGTCCACTAGGTTCCCTCCAAGTCGGGCGGTAAACACCGGGTGGCCTTAATGACTTACCTTATGACCACCTCCCTAAAGGGGTTCAAAAGAATTTACCCAAGCCCAAAGACTGTCGGGCTTTTCCAATAAAAGCACGTGTTCTAGCTTTACATTTGATTACACTCGGCGTTTTGCCACATTAGGATTGAAGATCCACAGATTTCGGGTTTAAATCAATTAAACAAACACAGTGTGACTATATTATTATTTAATGAATGAAAATTGACACACACAGGGCCACAAGATGGCCATAAGAAGGTTACACCCTAACTGAAAATTGTCGGGGGATCCCAAGCAAAAGTTACCTTAATGGCTAATTACAATACACAAGTTATTTGACGAAATTAAATTCGCAGGCGCAAAGTCCCGCAGCATGCGAGGCACAATAAACATACAATTCGGTAGCACTTTCGCGACACATTAAGACAAGAAACAAAACAAAAATACAGCGGTAGATCCTACCTTTCGTAGCTAGAACACCTACTGGGTTGCTGATGGTCGGTTCCTGGATAGGCCTAGTGGCAGCTTCCAGCAATACAGCTTCCAGCAGCTTGAAAGGGTTGTTGAAGGGCTTTGCCAAAAACCAAGCGGGGACTGCAGAAGGTCGAGGACTGCGAAGACGGCGTCCACAAAGACTAAGGTTGCGTCCCCCAGCGAGCGTAGAATTCCAAAGACACGACGGGCGACAGGATTTGCATAATGCAGATTGTGCCAAAAAGCACTTACGAGGCTTAATCGAAAGGTCTCCTCCAAATGTCCAGTGTAGCAGAATGTTTTCCCCACAGACAGGTGAGCGAAAACGGCAAACGAAATGGACACTTCGCCTCGGAGATCACCAGGTCAGTCGTAACACACACCAAAACCGGAATTCAGCCCACCATAACTACATCACGGACACGTTAACACGAGAACGACAATCAACCACGGAGTTTTAACAGATGACAGCTCCCCGATTCGCGGCAACAGCCCACGAACCGGGAGCGCAAAAATCACGTAGGTTTTGCCCGCTTGAGTGCTGGTTCCTAATTAATTCTTTCAAATGCACAGGGCTTAAGGACAACGTAACGGAAGAAAGTTTTGAACTCCAAAATTAATAATCCCACATGCACGGTTAACTAAGGGTTTATCAAACTTTATTTCAATAGTCCCAAACCTGGACGTAAAATGCGTAGGCGAGAAAATGCAAACAACGAAAGCCTTCGGCGGCTGAGGTCATATCTGACTTAGCAGAATTCGGGGAAGTCCCGGTTAACAAAGCACAAAGAAAACGGTTCCCACACACTTGCCATGCCACGCACGGAAGTCCACGGGCGTAATTATCAAATTTCAAGAACAACAAAAAGCAATACACAAAACTTAGCGTTAGCCTGGGTTATCAATAATGCAAACCAAGAATGAATTCACGGACACAATTCGACGAAATCTAAACTGGACGGGAATGCTTTTAATAAACTACGTGCTTCCAAAGACTGTTTACGGGACAAAATCTACGGATCGTGAACGCATTATTATTTGGGCCAAATGGAATTTAACATGTAGCTTTAAGACCCAGGGTTGAACTTTAAGCAGAGCCGTCTTCAGAAATTTATTAAGACAAAAAAAAAACTATTAAAGCGGCATCAACTCAACGTAATTTTGAGCAAAACGAAAGAGGTCGAAAATGATCTAACAAATTCTACAAAAAAGATTAGTAATTCATGTTTTTTAGTAAATCAAAGTTTACTTAATTCTGCGGTTATAGAAATACGTCAGAAAATGTCTTGTCAAAATTATGAATATCTACTACCTTCGAACTCGTTATCTCTCTCTTTTTGTTCTTCTTCTTCTTTTCAGCCCGAAATTATCCACTCCTCTATGTAGGCAAATTCCAAATCTGTCCACATTTCTCTGTATAGGCTGTTTGTATCCAGTTCTCGCCATCTCTTCTGAGGTTTACCCACTCTTCTCTTGGTCTTTCTTCGTCACCAGACTATTACTTTATTGATCCATTTGCTCTTTTCTTGTCGTGCTATATGGCCAGTCCATCGCCACTTTAACTGTGCTGTTCTTCTTGTTGTGATTCCCCGTTCTTCTTCTGATCTCTTCATTTGGCACTCGATTTCTCAAACTAATTCCGATCATGATCCTATCCATTGCACGCTGCGTTACTTGGAGGGTGTGTAGGGGTTTCCGTATTACCGCCATTGCTTCCAAAACATATGTAAGATCCGGCAATATACATTGTTCGTAGACCTTATCTCTCTCTCACAGGTGCTTAATCCATAGATTGGTTGTTGTAACTATCCTCATGTTTAATTCTATACTGTACCACACGTTTTTATTTCGCTATACAGAAAGAACTGACCGCAGTTCTCCTCTTGCATTTTGTTTATCATTTCTTTCTCTGATAGTCGTTTTCGTTTAATTTTTAGAAAGCTGTCATGGCGCAAAATGTGTGCTGTGAAGGGAATACGTCTTTGTCTTATAATTTTCCATTTTCTAAGTCCTTCTTGCCTTTTTTGCCCTTAATATATCTTATTTTTTGGCTTGCGTCATTAGTTTTTTTTTAGAACCCCGTCTCTTCCTTTATATTTACATTCACTTTTTTTACCCTCACTTTTGCAACTACCCCAAGCTGTATTGTACATTTATTATAGATTTACTCTTCAAATTATATTTGATTACCTACACATTTAAAGGTAGAAAGGATTTAGCATTATTTAAATTTTTAGTGGGCTGAGCCCCTATAATACATTTCCCAGTGACAACTAAACGAGGTAGATTCTCATTGTGAATATGTGTATCCAAGTGGCACTGTTGCTATTGACCAGTATTGTTTGTAGATCTTGAAACTTCTATATTCATAATGATTCGGAACAAATCGGGTATTCCCAAAACGTACCTATTTATACATACACAGGGTGATTCAAAAGGTATGGTCCAAACTTAAGGATGGTATATGGGATGCTACAAGAAGAAGCAAGAAATGTTAATAAACTCATGTCTTATGTAGTTACAGAGGATTTCTTTGATTTTACCATTGTTCTGTTAAATCAAGTCATCTAGGCAATAAGTCAAACAAACGCTAATTTGTTATGACTGAAGGTGTGCATTTTATTTTCCACAAATCTATTATTTGTTGTTTATATCTGCAATTCGATGTATACATATAAAGGAGTCCATAACTCCCTAGGGCGCTTTCTCATAATAAGCGGGCGTTCACATTACGTACGCTCTTGACGCCCTAGGGCGTATAAACTGCTTTACGAGCTGTTCAAGTTATTTGAATATTCAAAGTGGAAAATAAAACGTTGTATGCCGCCATGGCATTACTTGATATTTATAGCCCTCGGGCCGCTCAGGCTTGTAAACTTGTCCCCCACGAAAGGGCATAAATATCATCATAATGCCCTTGGTAGATTCTCCAAGTGTTTCACGTGGCTTCAATGTATTTCTTATCAAATTTCATAAATAATACAGCATACTTGCAAGAACTATAAATCAGTGTGAGGTAATTTTCATGTTGCACAGTTTGCTCATTCAAATTTCTCTTCAAAACCGTTTTGATTTGTCAGCTATTATTGTGTAGTGGTATCATCAAACTTAAAATTTGGAGCTTCAAAAAGAAGTTCTTTAATTTTCTAAATATTAAGTATAAATAACAAATATTTCCTGAATCGAAGCTAATATATTGAATAATCACAAGTAATAGTTGAACTTTTAATCGGAAAAAACTCCAATAGCTTCATGCTAAAATTTTCAGCACAAAATCAATTTTTTCTGTCGTGCACATCTACACAAATAATAGATTTCCATCAAAACAAAACAAAAATTATGAAGAAAAGTTGTGGATAAACAAACCTTCCTAAATAGCATTTTCAGTTTCGGTAAAGACGCACAAAACCTTTGCGTTTTTCTTTTTAATCTGTAATAAAGAAATGTAGCACTTTGGCCCTACTAGAAACAAGAGAACCAAAAATGTTGCTATTTTTACCCAACACCTCTCCATAAACGCCCTAAAACTATTGCGATTTTAACAATCGCAATATCAATATTACACACAAGTCACTTTTTGATTACCGTAACTCAACTAGTGAGTTTTGGTTTACGCAACAATATCTAATGTCGTCCGTAAGGCACCTGGTAACCGAAAAGGTTAAAACAAACATTTTTGTTTTGATGCTTCTTCTGAGTTGATTGATAGGTGTGGACAAAATGTTGTACTGCACGTTTAGTGTTCGAGGTATATGTGGGTACCTACACGGCCTACGGCCTAGTAAGCCAAACTTTTTCTACAATGGGTAATAGTCACATGAAACTACTTGTATAGTAAATAACTGTTACTAATTTGAAATAAAGATAAGACAAGAACTTCTCTTGATTTTCCGACAGCACAAAGAGCTACTCCTTGCATTAATTTTATCAACGCCTACCATCCAGTAAGTTGACCTGATTATGAACGAATTCGTTTTTTAGACTACTTTAAAATCTACAAACACCAGTAAACTATGGTTATGATTTTCAATTTATTGTATTGCAATATAAAAAGCCTTTCTAGTACATCACGGACGTGGCATGCAATATTAAAAATATCAGTAAATCATCACGGTAGGTTGAAACACTATTCGACCCAATTCCACTTAATCTCATTTATTATAATTAATATATACATATAGTGCTAATTTTAGAAGTGTTATATTGTAGTATTCGAATTTGAATGGATGAAACTTATGCACCAATGCGTATGCATCTGGCCGAATCGCGGTGTTTTTGCTTGATCAGTCTCTTTTATAATAGCAGGAAGTGAGTGCTTTAAAGCACGAAAGCGGAAAGAGAGATAGTCGTGCGACACTGTGCAACACAGGTTGTTTCTCTGCGCTGCTAAATTGGGCCAACGCCCAAAAAGTCAATCCAGTGCGGATCTATGGAAGAACTCCATAGCTTCAAGAGCTAATTTATCGGGCCTGGTCTCTGAAAGCTTTGAATAACGGTCAGCTGTGAATGCGAGCTGAAAACATCTCCAGCAAGGTGCTGCAAAACTTTCAGAGTGCTGCCACGCCATCAAGACACGTGAAGAAGCCTGCCCCAGACGCAAAAACGTGGACTTGCGTACCTAAACGCAATTAAGAATTAAAGATGGACCTCACTTTTGAAAACTCTGAAAATAATAAAGCATCACAGTACATCTTCTTGCATCTCAAACCAAGAGACTTTTTTGAGCGGCACCTAAGCCATTGTGGCAACTCGTGATGTCAAACAGTAGCCCTGAGCTGTACTCTCGCGAGGTTCGGTAAAATACCGCGTACGGGGCCCGACTTTCATTTAGTTAAATGTACGAGTAGAAAAGACAGTTATTTTGGTTTCTTTTTAATATTGTTTAAATATAAATCTGTATTAGTTTTAGTTACTTTATCTTTGCCTGTTAAAGGCGAGTAGTGCTCAGCAAACGCTCGTAGAATATATCTTATAGTTGACACTGTTGCGTTTAAAAATACCCATTTATTATAGGGTTTGATTCTATTTTCTTTATTGGGTTATGTGTATATTTGAAGGCCAATATATACTTGTCTTAGACTGATCGTGAGCAAATTGCCGATTATTTTAGTAGAAGCTTGGAACATATTTTTTAAAGGTTATGATCGGAGCTTGTATTGAGTATCCGTAAGCATGACTGGAGGAAACATAAGAGTTCTCCTGTTGTAAATTAAGCTATCTGTCAAAAAAACGACAAATAAATATACACAACGAGGGAGCTACACAATGACGCATTACAAAGTTCGCCAAATACAAATTCTTGCTAAATTAATTTTTTGTCTCGGTTTAGTTCGTTACAAGTGACGCTATCTTCAATTATGGAATCCTTGATTAACTTAGAAAATACAACTTCCTTTTTAACCCTTTTTAAAGCAAGCTTTTTTTTAAATTTCAAATTATTCTTAAATGCCTTCGACATTTTTAACTGTCTAAAATCATCAAGTTTGTTTCTTCTTAAAATCATACATTACTTAGACCCTTAATTTTAAAATATGGTGTAGATAATTTAAAACAATGATAATACATTTTAGTAACGTATGTAGTGAAATTCTACTAACAAATGTGTGACACACTATTGGTATCACCTAATAAACCGCCGCAAACATTTGAAACAAACTGCTGTTGCAGGTAACTTTGATCGATTGTCCTCATATACAGTGAAGATCTTACTTAAAAATTTATGCGACTGCCATAAATTCTTTCATAAAATTTATGACAGGAATTGCAAATCTTAACGATTTAAAATAACAGAAATGAGAAACTTTATTAAACTAAGCCTACTTACCATAACTAAAAGTAGTTTGAATTAGTAAAACGATTGTTAAGCACTATAAAAGAAGAGAGGGACAAAATTTTTTACAAAACAGTTTTCACACAATTTTTCTTCCCAAATTAAGGCAGAGCAAGCAAAAAATGAACAAAGAGCTCGATCATGTAGATCTATAACTTTTCCAACTTAATCGGTATAGTATTTTTTTTAAATAAGCGCAATCATTATACTAGACAAATTTTCACCCTGTATGTGGATAATAGTTTTTTTCTTCTTTGAAAGAAACTTTATTGTATATGTATCATTTGATTGCCCTTTGTTAGGTTTTATATTACATGAAAATTTATATAAAATTATTTTATCCACAATCACCTTGCAACTGAAGTTTTATCCACACTTATGAACCGTCTAAAGTACCACTTTATCCACTAGTGGAATAATGAAATTACTTTATTCCACTAGTGGAATAAAACCATGTCACTTACTAATGCACTGTTGGTAGCACTGTCAAGCTATGCCAAATTCGAAATTTGTAGGTTAAGTTTTGCGTCAATCTGTGTCAAATAACAAACAAAACTTGACCTATTAACCTCTCGAATTTGGCATAGCCTGACAATACACTTCAGTACTGCCAAACGTATAACATTTGATCTTTCGGTACTTTCCAAATTGTCACTATGACTTTTCATGGCTGTCAATACAAAACGTATGTTTTTTTAGATATTTATTGAGTTGTTGGATAAAACGTTGTATTGCATTCGTGTTTTAGTTGCGTTTTATCCACTTGAGAAAATTAAACGCTCGAACTGCGTTCTCGCGTTTAAACATTCTTGCGTGGATAAAACACCATCTAAAACACTTATACAATAAATAACTATAAAATTATTTTGAATAACAATAGTTTGTAATTTGCTAAAACATTTTTTATTGATATTTCTCGAATTGGAATTGCTTAAGTTTCACTTGCCTGCTTAAATTGCTGTTAAAGTACAGATGAAAAGGTACCGTTTAGCCATAGTAAAATGAAATTAAAAAAAGATTTCTTACTAGTTCTGAAAATAACATAGTGAAATATTTTTCCATAAGTCCTTCTAGAGCTTAGTGCTTTTATCCTAAAACCACAGTATTGATAAAATGCTCTTTGATATTGACGTATATCGAAACGGTGCAACTTTCTCTTTTAATATATAATACTAAATGAATTTATTATAATATCGCCACGAAAAATGTGGAGGCGTTACAAAAATGATTGCAGCAGTCACGCAACAAAAGAAGTGGTCTGGAGAAGGCAGCAAAAAAGAACCTGTTAATTGCATGCATCTGCACAGTGCTTTACCATATTCATGTGGAACGCCGTTATAGCCCATTACCAAGATTCCCATGCAATAACGCTTGTTATTTGTATTTGGAATTCGTGCACTGGGCGTTCGATTTTTAATAACTGGGAGGAGCAATATGGGATTTATTGTTGTTGCAATACAGCGATAAAGAAACTGGCATGTGTTGGTAAACTAATTTATTTTTTAATTACCGAGGACGGCACAATCGCACATGACAAGCAAAGATCTTAGAATTCGGTGATCATATTCTTCTCCGCCTGGGTGCGTGCCAATCTGCTTCCATCCAGGTTCCGCCCGCCGAGGAAGAACCGGATTGAAACGGGACCAGTTTTTTGGTTCCCGATGACGAGTTTGTCTCATGTCAAGTTCGGTCCCCGTCTGTGGTTGCATTTTGAATCCGCTCCGACAATGACAGATATTCATGCCAACTTCGTAATGCTTATAAATGAAGGTGGCCTCATTTTTATTCTATAACTATTAGTGAATTTCAGATATGATAAAGTGATTTGGAAAACTTACTAAATTAAATGGTTTTCGATTAAAAGTATCTGAGCAGGAGCAATATATTCAATAGATATCTTAGTAATAACATTCAGAGTGAGCATTTTTTCAATAGGTATCTCCAATAGGGGTTTCTGAAACAATATCACACAAAAGTATGGCCATTTAGAGAACGAAAGGCAGTTTCATTAACTTTCTTTACCGTGGTCTTTGTTTCTCACAATTAAATTCTTCATTTTATTCAACTTAGGTTAAGTCCATAACTCCACCTGCACGCGCAATGGCTGCAACAACTGACGATTGATTTGTAATGCCAGTAATGTGTATCTTTTATGCAATATTTAATATCTTTGACTATAAGGCTATGTAATTTATATAAACTTCCTTTTATAGTATACTCGATTTCATCGAGTTTACACACCGGGTGGTGACTTGCGGTTTTAGTGTTACATGTTGAATGTTAAGTAATATGCTCCCCGAATTATATTAGAACTAAAGTGTACATACATTTTTTGTAGAATAAAAAATACTGAACCTATATGTACCATTGTATTTAAAATTTTTCATTTTCCGGAAGTAGAAACATCGAATAACTTCAAATATTGCAAAATTCTAAGTAGGACTTCGACCATAAGATCACAGCAGTCGGTATCTAAGGTACTTGGTACCCCGCATGCCTAGATATTGTCCATAACAAAGAAACTAATAACTTTTAAGAACATCAATTACGTTTTATAGATACCAAAAAAAGTTGCTTCGATATTAAATATAATTCAGTATTTGCCTGTATAACGTCATCCATCTAAAATTACTACTTTACTTCTTGAATCACTTGGAAGTTTTTCGTTTACATGAATCGGAAACAGAAAATTACAAAAATAATCCTCGATAAATTACTTAAACCAGTTCTAGCAAATATAAAAAGTACGGGGACAGATTTAGTTATCCTACAAGTTCTTGGAATTTAAAACTTCTCTCAAGAAAAATATTAAAACTGTAAATCTCTGAAATGTATGTACAGAACTAGATTACACGATTTATTTTAATGTTAAATTCAAGTCTGTTTTATACTCATTCTGTATTTTAAAAATACACGTATTTGTCTTGACAGTTGTCATTTAGATGTCGTCATCCGGGGTATGCAGCGCTGAAATAGCCAAAACTAACATTTTCTCAAAATTAAAAAATATAGGGTAAACCATAAAAACCACCGACAATTCGAAGAAAAAATTTTCAGCATGCAACGAAACGAGGTCTATGAACTGGCTTTTTCGAATACAATCTCTCTTTTCTATAGTTCAGATAAACCGAACATTCGTTGATTTGCTTTGATTGATTAGACTAAAAACAAATCGAATAGACTTAATCACACTATTACGTCTTATTAAAACTACACTTAATGCTAGATTATATATAGAAAGTATATGCAATAGAATAAATCAATAAAGCAGGAATTTTCTAAATAATAATCAAGCGCGGGGCTTCAAACGCCTGGGTGGGTTCGCCACTCTTTTGACACGCCAGAGGAGAGAGAAGCGGCTGTTCGCGGTTCCTATTTTCGGATGCTGCAAGCAGCGTCGTGGCTTGGAGACCAATTCGGTAACTAAAAATGTTAATGGCTGCCCGTTATTGTTTTTGGAGCCGGAACCACGTGATTCTATTTGGTGGTAACTTACTCCCTTGCAACCAAGACCCCGTGCAAGGATTTCTTTCAGAGTCTGAACGGCGCCCCTCAAAAATTTTGCGTAGCTGATGCGATTTGCCCTAGGCGAAAGTAAACTGCCGCCAGGAATCTGAGCGTACTCTAACTTTTTGACCAATTTCGCTAAATTACGAAGTAAGAACTTCCTTTTCGCTGAGAGGGATTGCCTACAACTAGTAAGTAGTGGCTATGCTTAATTACGTTGGTGATTGTTATGTTTTATACACGAGTTTTATTATGTCTTTCTGTACATTCAAACTTTTTGTTTTCATAATCTCAAAGCTGAAAATACACCGAGGTTGTAGGACTAGGTGTATTTTCTTGCATTGGGATTATAACGAAATGATATTCTTAAAAAATTATAGATTATTAGGTGTACTTCGAATTATATTTAGGAAGAGAGTATAATGATTTAAATTATATACCCGAGAGAGCGCAATACTATTTTATTATGTCAGTATCGATGCTAATCAGTGTTTGTCCCAAATACAATTTTTGTTGCTTTTTATGCATAAAACACACGACCTTACCTAGAAAAATTAACTGATATTTCGAAATTAGTTCATTTGACATGTGAAACAACACCAAGTTAGCTCGTGCCAAATCGAAAATCGCGAGTCGCTATATTGTCAGTATGGTAGAAGGTCCTATCAATGTCCTAAAAAATGATGATTGGCTCAAAATTCAACAAATTATATTCTCGTTGAAATGTATTACATTATTAAAAAAGGTAGAAATGATAAAATTATTTTAAATTGGAATAAGTGTTTGCTAAGTTCTTGAAAGTGAAATATTAGAATCTTCAAACTTTGAGTAGTACATTGACAAAATAGACTACAGGTGGAATATTAAATAATTTTCTCTGCTTCTTCTTCTCCTTATAGACTGTTTTTCTTTACGCTTACTAATTATTTACGGGCTGTCTCTTGACATTAATTCCCGGCATTCAATCCATTTTTAAAGGTCTTCCAAGTTCTCGCTGTCCTACTGGTTTTGAAATGCATGCTTTCTTGATCAGTCTGCTTTTTTCAGCTCTGCCTACGTGATCAGTCCATTCGGATCCTCTCTTTTCTATAAATTTCACAGAGTCATTTATGTTGCACTCTTCTCTTACGGCTTGGTACTGCATCAAGTCTTGTTATTCAGACTATCGTTCTTAACGTATTCATTTCAGTGGTTTGCAAGACCTGCTTTGATTTGCTGTTGTTGGTGCTGGTCTCCGATGCATACGTTAGCACCGGTTTCAAAATTGTTTAATAATTTTTACTTTGCTATCTATATTCAAATATTTGTTTTCACACGTGTGATCTTGAATGTATCCGGATATTCTTGTTCTTCTTAATGCTTGGTGTCACATTTTTCTGTATAGATTGTGGTTGCTTGAGGTGTGTACCCCCACATAGCTGAAATTCTCAGCCTCTAATTTGAGTTCCTCAGATATCACCATTGTCTTGGGGTTTTCGGCAGAAACGACCGTGTTTTACTTCTTGGTAGTGATGTTAAATCTTTGAAGGGGTCGTTGAAGATCAAGTTACAAGAAATAATACTGCATCATCGATTTAACTTAATACTCAAATTTGTTGGTTTCCGATGTTATATCCACTTAACTCATTAACACAGTTCATTATTTCGTCTATGATCCCATTAAACAAGACATGACTTAATGAGTCTCCTTGTCTACTTCGTGCATGCAACTTCTTCTCTAAGCTAGGGTCCTACTTGAGCCCTCCTTTTTGTTTCTTTGTTTACTTCCAGAATGAGTCTAATTCATTTTGTTGGTGCCTTTTTTCTAATATTGCCATTACGTCATTTAATCTTACCCTCCTGCTCTTGACTTATATT
>CALNHX010010282.1:0-41658 GCA_940337035.1 Agriotes lineatus | reverse complement strand
GACATAAACTTACAGTGCCACCAACATATTATTTATACGTTGTGTAACCATGACCATTCAAAAACGTTCAATTTATTAAAGTTAGTAGACCATTGGCCGCCATTTTGTGGCAAATTGTGCCTATTGACGCCACTGTCTCTATTAAGGCACTGTACTTTACATCACTTCCGAATGATGGCATTCTGTAGAGGTTTCCATCCGCATTTTTAAATTTTGTTAAAACATCCCTCCGATCGGAGGTCGAACTCTCGACCCTTAGATCAGTAGCCAGAATGCTTACCACTGAGCTATGGAGAACGGAAAGGCCTTATTAAGTTATATGTTAAGCAAATCTCAATGTTCCTTGAACAATGTAAGTATAATTTATAATTTCCTGTGAGTAGAGTTAAAAGACAGTTTGATGCGCAATCACTATCAGACATAAGCTTTTAGAAAAGGAGTAAAGCGTTTAAAGATGGCTGCAAAGGTGCCGAGAATGAACCGAATAACAGAAGAGAATGCTGACAGAGTAATATCCAGTTATTTGAAACGATACCAATGACACGTAAAATTATAATGGCTGTTTAACTTTTCATAGCTAAAACTTCTGACCAAATAATTAAAGAAGTAATTACTAAACAACAGGATTTTGAAACAAAGTTTGCTGAACTTTTAACCATTGAAATTTTCCAATATTCACACCTGATCTAAAAACTTTGAAGGTCAACAAGCCCTGCATTTAGAATTTTACTGAAAAATAAGCCGTTTTAACTGTGTTAAATACAAATGAAGAGATCAAACAGAAACACAGTTTTTAAATGAATACTCATTGAATATTTCTACCAAATCTTTACAAACGTAGAATACACAGGAACATCCTATAACTTAAGAAAATGTGATATCGCAGAAAACTATTTGCCCTAAAAAACTTGAAACTACAAACCTGTTTAAATCTCACTATCAAAAGACTTTAAATAACAATCAAAAAATAAATTATTTCCGATTGAAATGATTTCATCCAATAAATACTAAAAAAAAAAAATTAAAGCCATAGTTCTCATTATGTGTAAATACAAAACAAACATACAATCAAAAATTGTTTGATACAAATGAGGAAGCATAACAACAACATTCTACTTGAATAATTTTTATGGATGATTTCTACCAATTTTTTTGCCAAACCTAGAAAATAAAGAGATGCCTTCAAACTATAAAAAAATAGGCTTCGAAGGAAACTAAAATTGTCCAAAAACATCAAAAAAGGGGAAAAAACAACCCAGTTTATAACCCACTTTCTAAAGAATTTAAATATTCAACCAAAAGAAAACAAAAAATGATTTCCGATTAAAATTATTCTTCCAACTACTTCTAAAGTTAATGCTATCTGTCAATAAACAAAAAAACACAACAACATACAAGGAAAAAAAATATCTAATGTAATACAAATGAAGATTTTTAACATATGCATTATTACTAAACATAAACTTTAAGGATTGCTACCAATTCGTATAACCTAACTGCATTTATAAAGAAGATTAAAACAGATCCCTAAATTTTAAAAAACATTTCGACAAATACAATGGCAAAATGATTTGAAGATTGAGATAAAAAATGTTTTAATAAATGGAAACGTGACGAAACCTTATCAATAATGACACAAAAATTGTTTTAATGATTCTACAGATGATTTCATGTAAAAAGGGGCTTATTATGTATTTTAAATTGCTTTTGTCTGATGAAGCTGGTATAATCAGCAAAACGTTACTTTTTAAATAAAATTTTAGCATGTTCTTGACAATACAGAAACAAATTGAAATTTATTTTTCATATAAAATCTCCAAGTAGCTTAATTAAAATAATACTAAATAGCTGATATTATCTCCAAATTTTGTACTAAATTATATACCAAAACAGCTGTAACACAAAAATATTTGAAACGATCGTCGAATTACAGTGAAGGATATTCCTTCTGCATTAAATATCAGTAGGGGTAACTTGAAAAAAAATGTGAGTCTTACAGAATAATGCTCCACCACATTTCGCTATTCACACGCTGACTACAATTCAAAAATTGAAATGGACCATGCTGCCCGATATACTATACATTTCGGACCTTGCTGCATCAGTTTTGTATTTGTTTGGACCCTTAAAAGAGTTTCTAGAAAAAAATACCTGGTTGTAATGAAGCAGTCATCGAAATTGTTCGGAAATTGGTGTGACAGCAGTCAAGAGAATTTGTTTCTCGTGGAATATAGAAACTTCCGGAAAGATAGCACCAGTTTATTAAAAGAGAGGGAGACTGAGTAGAAAAATGACATGATATACATTAGAGTCCTTGTGTTTATTTTTGAATAAATATTAAATTATAATTTATATTTGAACGCTCCTCGTATTATTCGGAACAGCTGTAAATGCATATCAAATAGTTAGAGACGACATCAAGAATTGTCTTTAATAGCAGCATGGGGAAAGCAAAACGGAAACTATGACATTATGTAATCCCAAGAAGAATCGCCATGCAAGTAATACGTTCAATTATTACGGCCCTCAGTTTCCTGAAGGGGTTAGATGACCTGAGGGTAGCAAGAATCTTTGTGAAGCACAGAAATAGCAATACTGAATGTAAGAAACATTCTAAAACCTCGAAAACTAGCTAATGTGGTTAGAGAAATGACAAGGCTAAACATAAAACTACTAGGATTAAGTAAAATAAGATGAAAAGGAAATGGACCAAATGCAGTATAATACAAGGAGATACACTGTTTTATTCTGGAAACGAAAACAATTTTATCAATATGAAGTGGGATTTTAATAAATAAAGAACTAAATCTATCATCTTTGTACCTATATTCGATTGAGTATTAAAACAACTAGCAGAACAGCCTAGGATATGCACCCACGACGGATAAAACTATCGGTAGAGAAATTGGAAGAATGTTACGTATAAAATAGATATTTATGCATTAAGGGAGATATGAATATGTTTTTTCCCTGAGGTTGACATGTGTTACAGACCGAGGGCTCTGGCCCGAGGTCTGTAAGTCAACCGAAGGTAAAGAACATGAATATCTCCAGTGGTGCATACAATATTTTATCTACTAGCGTATTCGTAAAAATAGTATGACATTTCAAAATGTCATAATGACATTTAAAATTAGAATGTGTAAGTAACATCAAGGATTGCCTCATTGTATGCTTGCTAAGACGTTAATTGTAGTTGCATTGTTACCATGAGTTTGAGGGAGAAATAATTTGACAAGTCCCTTGGGAGTTATGAGTAGCTTTTCATATTTTGTTTCTATGACGAAAATGTACAATATCATGTTGTTAGTAGATAATATATATTAAATTACTCTGCAGGCCTTGTAGCCCTTTTGCATAGATATATTACATTACATAGATACATTACATTTCATTATTTAACCGATTTACTTTTATCTTAACATATTAAATACATAATCTCACTTTCCTAGAAATAACTTCATTTACAGTTTTTCTAGGACTTCTTTTACTGTTCTTCTCTGTCTTATCCTGTCCATTGCTTTGTCTCTCCAATTTTTGATATTTATCTTCCGTAAATCCTCCTGGACGCTGTTCATTCATCTCTTCCGTGGTTTTCCCTTTTTCTTTTTTCCGATTGGCTTCTCTGTACAACATCATTTTAGTCATTCTGTGGTTCTCCAATTTTTATACAAGTCCAAACCACCTAATTCGTTGGGCTTTTGCCACTGTTGTTATTTTTGCTCTTTGTATAGTGCTTCTATCTCTTAATTTGTCTTTCTTCTCCAGCTGTTCGTATTTACTCCTCCATATATTGTTTTAATATCTTTCTTTCCCATCGATCCAATCGTTCCTCTTCTGTTATTTTCAAAACCCAGGTTTCACACGCTCTAATTACCGTCCTATATATTCTTTCCGTTGTTATTCTTGGCATAAATTTCCACTTCATTAGCGGTCTCAACATCTTATACTTCCAGTTTCCTCTTGTTATTCTTGTTTCTATTTTCTGTCCTTGGGCATTTTCACTTATCTTCACTTCCAGATATATAAAATCTTACACATTTTCGAAGGTGTATGTTTGTTCTTCTGTTTGTACCTTATAAATACAGTAATGACATCCATAAATCAGCAAGACATAAACATAGTCATTAATGACTATAATACGAAGATCGAAGAACGAGAAATAGAAGATATAGTCAAACGCTATGAATTAGGGCATAGACACGAGCAAGGAAACGACGTTTATAGGTATACATGGATATCTCCACGAGGTAATCAAAATCGAACAGTAATAAACCATATTTTGTCACAATAAACAAAATGTATGGAAATTGTGTGAAAAGTACAAAAACGTATTTAGAGGCTAATATATGATATATGATCAGACCATAACCCAGTAGTAACATTCATTACAGTAAAATATAAAAATAAATAATAAAACACTTCTGGCACTCTTCGTACACTGGCCCGAAGCGACTACGATGCGATTACGATGCAACTACAATATACCTACGATACTATCACGATGGCAACTCAAATCGATTAATATACTTCTTTATTTCACTCATTTACGAGAGAATTCCCCTTTTGGAGCTTGTTGCTAATGGTCTAATAATAAAGTTGGGTGCTGGTCTGTGCAAGCCATTTCAAAAATTCGACATCTTTGCTTTCATTATTTCGAAAGACAATGCTTATTAAAAATGGCTCTAAACATGTTAAAGACATAAAAACAGTTCAGCAAAAAGTGAAATAATATACGGTGTGTTCCCGGATGGAGTACCCCGCACTATTGCAAACTTTCCCATTTTTGGATCTTCCGGAAAAAGTCATCCCTGATCAAAATTTTGCCCTTCTTGGGACGTCATACACGGTTGTCAAACTTTTGATAGTTGAAAGTTAGAAAGTGTGAGATTGGCCTTAAGCAACTGCTCCTATTTTTAATTTTGTAAAATGTAAAATTTGTTTTAAAGCTGAAAAAAGCTAAAAAACGAAGTTTGGTTAAAAATATCAGAAATAACTGTTCACTAAGAAAATACAATTTTCGGGGTAAATTATTTTTTAATACAAAATACTTATGACTATTCAATTTACGTGTCATCTGTCAAAAAATGACCAATGAAAATCCAGAATTCTGACGTTTCTTGACCAATCAAAAAAATATCAGTGGATATATCTTCCTAGAAGGTATTCAAGTGACTATTTTTAACAAATGCGATTTTTATTAGAAAAAGTCAATATTAGTGTTCTGTTACTATAGAAATTGGGTAGTTTCTTGCTAGATTTACTGAAAACTAATTTAAAAAAGTAGTTTAGTTCATTAAATAGTCCCTCGAATACCATTCTTAGTCAAAGTTAAGTAGATTATTTTTGCGGTGGTATCACTACTCATGTCCATTGCGCTTGGGATTAGGACTCGTGCTAGCGCACTCGTCCTAATCGTACCAAAGCGCAATGGACATTCGTGACACCACCGCAAAAATAGTCGACATAACTTTGACTACTCATGGTATTATAAGTGACTATTCAATTCACCTGTCATCTGTCAAAAAGTAACCAATAAAAATCCAGAATTCTGACGTTTCTTGACCAATCAAAAAAATATCAGTGGATATATCTTCCTAGAAGGTATTCAAGTGACTATTTTTAACAAATGCTATTTTTATTAGAAAAAGTCAATATTAGTGTTCTGTTACTATAGAAATTGCCTAGTTTGTTGCTAAATTTACTGTAAACTAATTTGAAAAAGTAGTTTGGTTCATTAAATAGTCCCTCGAATACCATTCTTAGTCAAAGTTAAGTAGATTATTTTTGCGGTGGTATCACTACTCATGTCCATTGCGCTTTGGATTAGGACTCGTGCTGTCGCACTCGTCCTAATCGTACCAAAGCGCAATGGACATTCGTGACACCACCGCAAAAATAGTCGACATAACTTTGACTACTCATGGTATTATAAGTGAAAATCTCTCATTGACATTGTCTGCCAGTATCTTGTATATAATATGCAGCCAAAAGTTATATAGTTAACAAGAAGAATAATTAAATCGTGCATTTTATGAAGCAACTTCAACATGACTAATCGCTTCAGGATTGACATTGTCAGCAGCGAGCCACTATTTTGTGGAAGTAGCACCGCAGTTGTTTCAATGTGTCGTACATAAACTCATAGAACAATCGCCACGTAATTATCGCTTACGAGTTTCTTGTCATTTGCGTCGTAATTGCATGGTCTCAGTGAGAGGATGACCTAAGTCGGGTTCAGTAGCTCACTGGTTAGGTATCCTGCCTACTGATCCAAGGGTCGCGAGTTCGATCCTCGGTCTCGCTAAGAAGTTCAAAAATAAAAGATAAAAGACTCGAAAAAAGTGTAACAAGTACAATGGCAACATGATGATTTAAACTTACATTAAAAAAACAAGATAATGACTAACCCTACAAAAATGCAAATCGATATAAATATTACAACCGAATAGAAATAAATGTGGAAGAATTATAATAAACAACTTCGTAATGACGACGGAAGTGAAATATTATAATAGTACCCTCGCTTAAAATAGAGTTTTAAATAAACTATAAAATTTATAATTAGGGCAAGGGACACTACCCTTTATGATATGAAAGTTTCAATTGAAAATTGCCTGTTAAACTCAGGGCAAATTAAAAGAATGTAATATTAATTACCAAAAATAAATGGTTTATTGCTCTTTCCTTATTTTATTTATTTGCAATAAATTAGGGCCTAGCTCCGGAGAACATGAAACAATTCTTAACTCAGGGAGTCGGTTTATAAAATTAAGTAGAAAAATTTGTATTACAAATAATTCGTTGTATGACAATTCCTTTCTGCTATTAGGGCAAATGTACTGTTTCCAACTGACAGTTAAATAACCTATAAATTTAGTGCAGTAAACAAGATGATGCGTCAGAGCAAAAATAACGTAAAGTTGAATTTTAAACACCAAAATGGCAAGAATGCATCAGGTAAATACGATTAATTATGTGATGTAGTAACGGCTAACCTAGTTTGGTTTCTAGTATGACTCAAATCCACGCGTGATTTGCTTTTGTTCAATTTCTGGAAAAACCTGCAACTGTCGATGTCGCCTCAGTTCGCACTTTTTAGGGACGCCAGCTAAATTATTCGAAGCTTCATGGATCTGGGACTCTGAAAACACGTTGAACTTTTCGGGAAAGGTTTATTCTTGACGAACCCTAGTTTCTAATGCTGCTGCTCCTAGTTTTTATGGAATCCTATCTTCTTTGAAGAGGTGCTCCGCTGTTGGTTGGCACACTGGAAGGACGCCACGGCAAATACTCGCTTGGAAATGGCTTGCTGGTTCTAATTCTTCTACCCAGGAATAGCTGTAGGCCTGCTTTCCATGTAGCACAAAAGTATCTGCCATCCGATGTCTGGAACTACCCCGAAATCTTCACTGACGTAGGCTCGCACTCTACGACGCACCAGGTGGAAATTTGCTGGCCTAATTACACTATCTTGGGAGCTCCTACACTTGGAAAATTTTTCATCCACAGATGCGCGGTAGCTTGGTGAATAACTTTACACAAAACTGGCTTTACAAATAACTTTTTATTCACAATTTAATACAGTAAATGTGGAGCTCAATTTGCACCCAACATAAAAAATTTAAGCTTGTTTCATTAATTATGACAATTGACTGTCTCGTAACTAAGCAACTAGATTTACAATTAAAGAAATTAGGTTTGAATACATGTCGGAACTTGTGGACTACAGTTTTGATGTCATGTCTTTGCATTTTCACTAAATTGTCCTTTTCTTGGGATAAATGTCACCACACTTTGCACTGCTTTTAATGTTCACTTTGCTTTATAATGCACTGATACACTTGAGCTCTTTTAGCATCTCACTAATTATCTTTCGATCGGTTGCCTTACATTTTTCCATTGCTCTATTGCAATTATTGCTTTTAATACATAACGCTCATAAAATTTCTGTACTTAACAAATCATTCTGTTTCATTTTATTCACATTATGTTTGGCGGTTAGTGAGCTCCTCAAATCCGTCAGTTACAAATTAAATTGCTTTGGCCATTCCGAACATTTATCATATCTGACTCTCTGAACGCAACCCTTCTGAAACCTGCCTTACCTCATGCTAACTTTTATCCCTCAAATTATTAGTTACTGCTGCTCACATCAAGTGCACTTATTAATGTAAAATACTGATTATCTTACAATAAATAATATATTTAATTCTGTGTTCGTTGTAACCTTATTCATCCTGTTACTTAGACAATCAGAATTGTTGTGGCAGTAAACTATTACAATGTATCTAGAAATAAACACCCGTAATGGACACGCAATTTTGCAGTCTGAAGTAGAGCACGCAATTAAATTAACCAAAAGTGAAAAAGCTTTAGAATAATTAGCCTTGCATTGAAAGTTTTCCAGAATTTTATATTTTGCTATTGCTTCCTTCAATAATTTAGTAATAATTTCAAACAATTTGCTTAGTGCACAGTCATCACAAACATGGTAACTTCCACCTAAGTTTGTTGAAAAATGTACAAAAATCGCTCTATGTATGAGGCTTCCAAATGCAACACAAAGATCTTGACATTAAATCAAAGAGTAGCAATTTAGGGTAGAGGCTATTCATGTTAATTCAAGTAGCTCATTTCCAGTATGAAGAAACATACACAGAAAAATTAAGCATACAATTTGTATTACAAAGATGCTCAGCGAGGCATTCAGTATTGTCAAAGCAACAATGTAAATGAGATTTACTGTTCAGGAAGAGAGCTTCACTCCCACGGGTACTGCACAAGTTATTATAAACAACTGATATTCCTCTTTGTGTGGCGCTGTTGTTTCCATTATAGTTTTACATTGCTGATCTACTTCGCCTGCTGCTGCAGCTAAAATAATCACAATACGAACAATAGCTTAACTCTAGAGCACGTAATTCCAAGTTGGTTTGAAACAAAAAAGAGTACAATAATTTATTACTTTTTGTTACATTGTATAATAAAATCAAACAGAGCATATTCTAAATAAAGTTCCTGAATTTTGCCATGCATAAGAATGTTAACGCTGGAATAACAGAAACATATTATTGTAAATGAAAACCACGTTTTGAATCCTTTTATGAAATTCCACATATAGTCAGCCATACTCATGCAATTAAAACCGCATTAGGACGAACTTAATTGGAAACGCGAACGACATGCCACGTAATATGAATAATAAATCGAGCAACTGCCTTAACTGAAGGGTTGGATGTCGCTTGATTTAAAAACAATCAGACGGACGTAGCTTCAACTGAATTCCCGAGCTAAATTCAATGTGACTTCGTTTTTGATTTAACAAACTCGGGTGATAGCAACGCTTGCAGACTGTGTTTGCACAATGCATTAGTAATCTGAACCTAGGGGAAGAGCTTTAAATTTTTTATACAAACACAAATGCACGTCCTACAGAAGAAAATTAATTTCTCAAATATAACCTACATTTTACATCGATCTTACATAGTTACAATTGCTTAACCACTCATTGAAGGCCAAATTATACATATTCCGCAAGCGTTTACGGCTTTCAGTCAGACATTGTCATTTGTATGTCATTGTGACTTAAAACAGGTCTTATACCTATTAAAAAGCAGTTTCAATTTTGGAACTTGACTATTACTAATAGATACAAAAACCAACTTAACATGATCATATTTTTTAAGAAAAGCATAGCTGTTAAAGCAATCAATTAATTTATTTTATCATATTTCATATGGTAATGTACTACATTTCTACATGCAAAAACGTTTAGTAATGTGGTACTTTGCACCATAGCAACCACTATAGCATAGCAATAATAATGCGTTTTACGTTTGCCAATACTGAAATGTATTGTTGGTGACACTGTAACTCTATGTCAAATTCGGTTAGCAAGTTAGGTTTTGTGTCAGTTTTGACACAAACTGACGCAAAACCTAACCTGCTAACCTCAAGTTGGACATAGACTTACAGTGCCACCAACATAAACAGATTTTTTAAAATCGTTCATTAATAAAAAATAATTTATTAATAAGGGTCATTAATAGACGATTCTCTATACATTAATGAAACCCATTACAACTTATAAAACCAAAGCTCTTTCCTACTTCCAAAGAACTAAAAGAAAACGTTGATAAATATCAAGAAGAAATGAGAAAGAAATTATCTCCCGCAAGCCGTGGCATAGAAATAGATATAAATGAGCTGGAAGGAAAAATTAGAAACGCCGTGAAGACAGTAACCAAAAAGATATGCTCAAAGAAGAAAAACAAACACTCGAAATTGAGCAAAGAAACACAAGAAATGTTAGAAAAAAGAAGAAGAATGAATAAAGACTCTATAGAATATTCAGAGATGAACAAAATTATTCGTAAGGGAATTAGGAAAGACATAAGGAAGTATAACACAGAAAAAATGCGAACAGTGATCGAAAACAATAAGAACATGAGAGTATTAAAAAAAGACAGAGCAAATGGGAAAACAACAATACATCAACTAAAAAATAGCGAAGGTGAAATAAAACAAGATAACAACGAACTTGTCGACATCGTTCAGAAGTATTATAGTAATCTGTACTGTTCTAAAAATCCACCAACCCCAAATGCAAATTCACAAAATGTAATAAAAGGCGGGTCAGAAGAAATCCCCGACATCACCATAAATGAAATCGAATATGCCTTGTCGCACATGAAAAATGGACGTGCACCGGGAGAAGATGGACTCAATGGAACATTGGGCAGTATTCTCAGCAATAGACAAAGCAAGAATAGACTCAAGATACAGAAATCTGTTGAAAAACATTTATGACACGGCTACGTTTCAAGTCAAAATTACCGATAACCTAACAACAAACAAAATCCAGGTTGCGCGAGGTGTGCGACAAGGAGACACTGTCTCTCCAAAGCTCTTTACTCTGGCCTTAGAAGAGATTCTCAAAGAACTGGACTGGGACAAAAAAGGATTGAGGATCGATGGACGACACCTTCACCATCTCCGTTTGGCAGACGACATTGTCTTGATTAGTAGTGATCTAGATGAGCTGCAGAGTATGTTAATGGAACTCAAACTGGCGTCGGAAAAATAGGTCTCACCAGGAACATAGGAAAAACTAAAGTAATGACTAGAAAAGGTCGAACACTCACACTCGGTCACCAAAATCTAGAAAACGTCGAGGAATGCATTTACCTGGGACATACAATCAAATTAGGCAAGGAAAATCAAACAGCCGAAGTAAACAGAAGAACACGAATGACATGGGCAGCAACTGGGAAACTAGGGTTTATTCTGAAAGACCCGAATATACCAATCAACCTAAAAAGGGAAGTGTTTAATATGTGCATTCTCCCAGTGATGACTTATGGTATGGAGACCATGTCACTAACTGTCAGCTCAGCAAACAAACTCAGAACCACCCAAAGAGCTATTGAGCGTGTCATGCTAGGAATAAGTCTCAGAGACCACGTCAGAAATGATGAAATTAGAAGGCAAACGAAGTGTGAAGACGTTATAGAAAGAATAGCGAGGTTAAAATGGAGCTGGGCAGGACATGTGGCAAGACAGGAGACGACACGATGGACAAAACATATTTTGCAGTGGGGACCAAGGCTACACAAAAGCAGTATAGGACGACCACAAAGACGATGGACTGACGACATCACAGAAAGAGCTGGAAAAAACTGGCAACGTGTGGCACAAAATAAGAAAGAGTGGAAAAGGAGAGGGGAGGCCTACATCCAAGAGTGGATAAGAAAGGGCTGTTAAAAAAGAGAAAAAAGAAGAATGAAACCCATAAATAATCAGCGACCAAATGTAACATCTTTCTTGCATATTTTGTTTTATGGATCAATTGGATGAAGACGAGATGCAAGATGAGTTGTCCGAAATCGGAATAAATTGGAATTTTTTTTCTCCCCTCTTCACTACATATGGAGGGAAAGCGTGGGTGCAAATAGTACGCTCAGTTAAAGTAGACTTTGAAGCAACTCCCAAGAAAATTGCACCAAAATCAGCACTGCGGGAACTCTTAGTAGAGAATTTAATGAATAGCTAATGTGTCTGTAAGTCCCGCGAGAAGCGTTGACACCAAATGATGTCCGCATTGGAGAAATTAAAAGCATTTCTAGTATGAGATCGTAAAATAGTCGAGTCGGTGTATTCAAACGTTAAAGATCAACCAGTTATGGAACAGGTAGATGAAGGACTACTTCTCGAACCAAAAGCAAATGGAAAAAATGGAAAATGCGATCTTGTTAAGAAAAGATATGTGCTTGTCTTAGTGGAAACCAAATTATCAAAAACTCATGGATCTCTCATAGACCAAATACATGCTGGAAATGATAGACAAATGTGTACGGTGTAAGCGCGGACATTAATTAGAGGGTATAGCGATCCTAGAACAGGGGAGTAAAGATTCGCCAGCGTCATCCACTAGGAACATTGAAGACAGAAAGTGATTAATTAATTATCTTTAATTGTGTATAAGGTTCATTGTAATTTGTTGGGAAAAGTAATGAAACATGTCTGTTCCAATGTCAAATAATAAGGAGCAATATTTTAACTAAGTATGTCTTCTCTTTCAAAATCTTTGTTTAAATAAGGCTTTTCATACCCCCCTCGTTGAGACGTTAAATTAAATTGAGACGTCTCGTGCTTCTTAGTAGTTTTAGAAATTATTTGTCCTTGTTATTCAGTACACATGAAACGCTTAATTTACCTCTATTCGTGACTATCAAGTGTTACTATCTACCAAAACACGAAAAAGTCCTGCAATTCGAGTGACGAATCTGACTCTCACAAGAAAAGTTATTTTGTTTACATAAATAAACACAGATTAATTCACCTTCTAAATATACACACATAAAACTATAAAACAATTAAACCTTAAAATATACAGGGTGAGTCGGGAGGAACGGACTAAACTTCAGGAGTGTATTATACACGTGAAAATAATGCAAAAAAAGTCAAATGTTGTTATCCGATTTTTATTTGTTTCAAGTTATAGCATTTCAAAAAACAACTATTTATGGAGCACTTAACTGAGTTTTTGTAAAAAAATCGTCATTTTTATTAATTTAAGACGCAATCATTAGCAAACAATAGTAAAATGTACCATTTATTGCAAAGGCTAAAATAAAAATAATGCGTATGGGGATTTTTTATGACGCTGTATCTTGAAAACAAACGAAAATCGTATAACAACATTTGAGTTTTTTAAACTTATTTTCACGTGTATTATACACTCCTGAAGTTTGGTCCGTTCCTCCCGACTCACCCTGTATAGCTATTGATAAACACATTAGCTTAGGATATGAATGAATCATTAAGGCTCAATAGTTCGTTGCTACCCACATTTACAAATCCAAAGCTAATACGACAACTGTATCTGCAATACCTTTACATTGAAAGAACATTAAAATGACTCCCAAAATAACTGTTTTTAATGGGCCAAAAATATGCTTCATCAAAATCCGGTTTCGCGCGATAATACTCGCACTTTTATCTGATGCACAGGCTTCAGAAGTCACCAAACTTTCTATATAATGCAATCCGCTATTTTCACAGATTGCAAATATAAAAAGCACCAACCTTTAATAATTGCATGTCTGCTATTTTATACCTAAGACACACTTCCCCACGTTACTCGGAAAAGTGACCAATTACTTAATACATGGTTCAGTCGTTCACTACTATCCTGCATCTTTGTATAGAAATTTAGTCAGGTGACAGTTTTTGTGACACTGTATTAGATATTCTAGGTTATGTTGACATCAAAATTTACAACAGAACGTGCAATTTACATTTTAATGCATTTTGCATTGGTGATGTGCAGGGATTTGCTATTTATGTATCAAATTGCAATATGAAATTGTTTTTCAAGTTAGATGTGAAGTTGACGTTGTGTGTGAAAAACACTGATTTTGCAATGTGTTTCATACAAGACTTTCTGGATTTTTGAGGAATATTGATTTTTATGGTAAATAAATTTACTTAAATCCACAAAGTTGTTCTAAATTTTTTTATTAGCACTAGTGTAAATATGAAATTTCATATTGCAACTATTGCGAATATATGCATAATTTTGTGTTCTAAATGTTCATATTAGCACTAGAGTCAATATGAAATCTCATATTGCAACTAGTGTGAATGTATGCATCATTTTGACGTTGAAAATGACAACTAAATGCCATTATATTAGATCAAAATTAGAGAAAAATGTCATTGGTGCTCTAAAATTAAAAGTGGCATAAACAGTCGCCATGGTTGTAGAAAGTAGTATATTACATAAAAGTCAGGAAAGTGATGTTTTACTGACGAGAATGCACATGAAGTACGAGGTCGGGCTCGCCCCCCGTGTGAAGCCGAGTACTTTAACTTTCGAGTCACATAAAAACAGTTCCTTGATGTGTATTGTATACTGATTTTTCCGAAATCATATCTTCAAATTAAAAAAGACGCTTCTCCTAAATTTAAATTGTAATGGCTAATACTGACAATTAATATTAAATAAAAGCCAATAAGTCATGTTTCTCTTAATTCCATGGTTGATAGTCATTTGAATGTTAATAATTTAGTTTCTGTCGAAAAAGACATAACATGATATCATATTTTAGGTTATTGTTCTGTAAAAACTCGACTTTCTGATATTCCAAACTTTATCGTAGACGTTTATACAGAAACTGAGCAAGTTATCTGTATGCTTCAAAACTTTACTTAAATCGTTTTTAGCCGTTTATAGAGACATATTAATAAAATGAATATATGTGCATTCTTCGAAGAGGCATTTTGCCCTTTAATATGTAAAACGTACAGTGTCCATATTTGACTCGTTTTGCATAGTACATTCGTAATAGTCACAATATTTATTTTCTGAGTACAGATTGCGCGGCATCAGAAACATTTTGAATATTTTTTTGTTACTATTTCATCACAAACTTTTTAAAGTTCTAGAATTTTATAAGCTTTAAATAGTTTCTTAAAAGAAAGGAAGTAGAGAAATTAATTAATACACAAAAAATTAAAATTGAAGAATGGGTAGAATACTTCATAGGTACATCTATTTATAGAAGATAGTAAACCCAACCAACAAAACATAGACAATAGACATATTACATAATGACATAAACGATAACAATATTAATTTTTCCCACGCCCACACACATTCACCTGGTCGTTATCAACAAACGTGTTTGTTATAAAAAAATCTGGTGTGATACACGCACACAACTTCCTTTTACAGTGATCTTATAATTAGCCAAAAATTTGATTTTAAATGTTTTAAGCATTTGTCAAAAATTTTCAAAAATTACAAATTCTGCAAAAACGGTACAAAAAAATAGAGCGTTAGTTGAAGAGACAAATTTTCTCTAAAATTTTAAGATGATTTCAAAAATGTAATAATATACCGGGTGTTCTATTTAAAATAAGAGTTAATAAAAAAAAATAGACAAAAAAACAAAAGAAACCCAATTTAGAAGTATTCAACTGGAAAATCAACTATCTCACATCAATACACATTAAAAATGTAATAAAAATGTAAAGTTTAAAAAAAATCGTTAGAACCGTTTTTGAAAAAATCGAAAAAAACTGAAAAATCACAAGATTAAACACCTACTTCCGGTTATACGCTGTCGCATCTACATAGTACACAAAACTTATATATGAAGTTTCAACGCCATACCTCTTTCCGTTTTTGAGATATTCTGTTCACAGACAGACAGACACACACACACACACAGACAGACCAATGAAAAAAATATGTTTTTTGGGATCAGGGGACTCTAAAACTTGAAGATCCGTTGAAAACTCAATTTCGAATTTTTGGGGTGAATCCAATACTTCCTTTATAGTAAAAGGAAGTAAAAATGCACAATTTCCAGTTATACAGTGCGCTAAACATGTCATTTTAACCTAAAAAATTGCTGACAATATGTCATTTTAACCTAAAAACTACTGAAAGTATGTAATTTTGACCTAACAATTACTATACTATATGTATATTAGAATGAATTATGAGGGAAAGATAAGTTATAAAGTAGTCATTCACACAGGAATAAGACAACGGAACTCCATAAGTCCCTTCTTGTTCAATTTAATAATAGAACAAATGATCAGATGTCTGGACAATAAAAAAGATTTAGAATGGGTGCTGAACAGATACAAATACTATGTTATGCAGATGATATGGTTTTATTCTCTGAAAATGAGAACCACTTACAACGGCTTTTGTTTCAATTCCATGAATTTGGAAAAACTTATAACAGGGAAATATTTTCAACAAAAACAAAAACCCGACTACAGACCAATACCTAGTCAGTTGCTTAGGTATAGAAATAATAAAACAAGAACTACTACAAGAAGAAGTAAAAAACAAACTGCAAAGGTGAACAAAGTTTTAGGATATTTGAATGACACAATATGAAAAAAAAACACTTCCGATAAGAAATAAAGACCAGAATTTAGACAAGTGTGATCAAACCGGTATTAACATATGTATCCGAAACTAGACCTGATGCAGTATACACAAAAATATTGAAGGAGACGGCAGAGATGAAGAATCTTAGGAAACTAGTAAAGAAAACCAGAAGATACCGACAGCGCAACCAATTGATAGAAGACGAGTGCAATTTATGCGACAACCCCTTCAATAGAATGAATGATGACATAACACCAATTACGATTCGGGTTACTTTCATGGTTTAGAGGGAAAATGTGGGGTTACGTTTGGCAAAACCAAGCTAAAATAGGCTTAGAATTTGCATTTTAGCCACACAAAGAGCCAGCAAACGATTAGGGCCAGATGTTTTAATGATCACAGAATAAGACATTTTGAAAATATTTTGTGCGTTTCACAATAGATACCGTTAAGCTTGCGTAAAACCGGGTCAGAACGTCAGAAATCACACTCTCGAAGCACTGGAGAAGCAGATGAGACCGTTGCTGTATACTCGGAACTACTATCGGAGTTGGCCTAAATTCGAATGGGAACCGAGGACCCCGACAACTCAAAATTGGAGCTGAAGCTCCAGAGTCAAGGGCCGTATCTGAAGAGCACGTGTGTTTCCAAAATTAGGAATGAATATCGATTATTGTGCACATGGGAGCTACGAATTTATGAAGCGGTTACAAACCAGTTATTGCACCAAATATGCTCCATCAAGTGGTCCTTTTAAGTTACAAAGCAGGCACACACTTGGAGGAGGTGTTGTTGGAAATATTTAAGCCTTGGTCCACTAACAGAACTGTTTGTAATCTCCGATTACGTGCGAAATTGTAAGATACAAGGTCACATTTAGCTATGTGAGCAGATCTCTGTTAATAAAATTTCCCCTTCGAACATAACATTCACACACGTAACGAGGCTGTGGAACTACCTTTACGGCAGCACATATGGGTTTCGTATGGCGTGAAAGTCTATCCTTAATAAAATAGTTTCGACATAGCACGAGTTCGGATAGATGTGTTTAGAAGTAAGATTTTTTATGTAATGAATTTAAACATATTTTCAAAACTAGCGCTAGGTATTTGTTCATTTTATTTTCAGCCTAACTTGTCAATTCGTCTTAAACTGACGTCAATTTCAACCAATACATGGCTTTGGCATCATTTATTTTTCCAATGGTAAAAAGAAACGACACCAAACTTTTCTAATTTTAATTTGATGGGAACATCACTTCGCGTCTTTTTCCCGTATATTTTTAGAAGTTAACTTGTTTATTTTGTTGACGTTTGTTGTATTTTGTTTTGTGAAGCAGTCACTTACGCGCATATAAATAGTTTTCACTTGTGTACGGTGTTTTTCATCCGAATTTGGGGCTGGTTATTCTATTTTTGAGCAATTTATACAGTTTTCTCGAAAGATTTGGGTGTTGAACGAGGTTTGGGCAACGGCTATCTTGCAGAGTTCCGAAGCGATCAACCAGTGGCGTGAAGTGAAAAAGGTTAGCAAAATTATTCCGTGTCAAGTGTTCTTTTAGCTCACGAATTTTTATTGTATGTTGAGCTCTATAATAATAATTACGATAGCAAGAATGGGAGTTTGAAAAGGTCACTAAAATAATTTTTCTTTTTTCGATACTCACTTAATTTTATTAATGTTTTGCTTCCAAGAACCCAGGAACTCGTATGATGTTATGTGAAATGTTTTATAAACCCTGAGCTGCAATTTCAACGTAAAGCAAGAGTCTCTTAAAATTTATTGCTTGTGAAAATCTCGCTGCTTGTGCCTCTAATAAGGTACTAAGATGAATTGTAAAGCATAGGGTATCTGTTATTAGTAAATCAAATAATTAATTTCAATTTCAATAAGCACCCATCACAACAATATGTATTTTTGTATCTATATACAATTTATACATGTTTACATGAATACGCAAATTTAACAATCTTGTTAGTTAATTATCTTTAAGCAATGTCAGAGCAGACTATGATTTTAAATGTACTATTGGTAGAAGCAGCCAGAAATATAACATCATAAAACCAGCAGATTAGAACTAGAGGTAACTATGCTAACGGTAATAAAATATATAATAAAATATGCTGAAAACAACGCACTTCAATTTTTTTGGCACATGTTAAATCTTTATTGCAGAAAATTCATTTTATTCTGTCATCCATCAACCTATGTTATTTTCATTGGAAGCTAAAGGTTTGCAATTGCTAGAAGGGTAAAAATAACACTTGGTGACAAGCCGGCACATATTTCCTTCATATACTTCCGGCCATTATCTTGTGATCTACTTATACTTACAAATAGCAAACATCAAAAGCAAGATATTCTCCAGGCTATAATAAACTATACCTAATCCACGAACAAACTTAAACTTTTAGCTGAGCACAAAGTTTGCGCGGACTTAGCAGCAAAGCAACAATTCCCCGATTGGGACCTCTGACGATGCACTTGCGACTCAGAGCTTGCAACACTCAACCTTATGAAACACTCTAAGTATTTAATGACTGCTGTTTTTCAGGTCAGTTCTGTGGACAGGGGAGCTCAGGAACTGGGGCTAAGAAACTTCTCCATGCGTTATCTCCAGACTGATGCGGCCATAACCTTTGGAAATTCGGGAGGGCCTCTGGTTAACTTAGAAGGGGAGGTTATCGGGATCAACAACTTAAGGGTCACCGCAGGCATTGCATTCGCCATCCCCGTCGGTACTAAATAAGTCCTCGAACTTGCCAACAAAAGATGAAAACTTTCCAACTTGTAGATTACGCGAAAAAGTTCTTGGAACGTAGCCACTTCTCATCTTATCCCGACGCGACGAGTCTCAACAAAGGCAGAAACAAATTTATGGGCATCACAACAATTTCAGTTACTCCCGAATTAATTGATGAGTTACTAATCATGAAAAAAACATTGCCGCAGGAAGTTACGCATGGTGTTTTAGTCTGGAAAGTAGGAATTGGAACTGCTGCTCATAAGTAAGTTAATGATATAACTTAGCTTTATGTGAAGTTTGTCTCAGTGATATTATCCCTCAAGTGATGTGTGTATGGAACAATCACGGATCTGTTCTACGAACAAATGAAAACAGATCCAAACATAATTTGTCGACAAACCGCCAGAGAGGAGAGTCCTGAGACGAACTGTATGACTATATTTAATAAAACTAAGAATCATAATGAGCTGTCTTGAGTAATCACGATTTTTTCCACAGAAGCGGTTTGTTAGCGGGAGATATTATAACTCACGTTAACGGTATTCCTGTGCACGAAGTTACCGATATTTATGCATTCATCACCAATAGTACTACAAAACTTCAAATGGATATAGTTAGGGATGGAAAAATAAAGCTAATTACTTTCAAACCGCCCATGTAAGACCTCGAAGCATTAAGTAAACGTAAAAGTGCTGCACTGAGCAGAAAAAGGGTATAAATAACTTATATCGCTGACAGTTTATAAGTAACATGTATTTTTCCAGCTAATCCATGTCCCTATTCCACTGTAGCGTGAATTAAAGCCAAATGTAATATGCCCCGTTAATTTTTCAGTGTATCCCCGATATGTTGTTATGAATGCAGCTTGTGTACTAAGGATAAGCTCGAGTAATAAAGTTTAAAGAGCTTTAAATAAAAACCTCGCACTAATACTGAAATGTTCTATTAATAGCGTTGGCTGAATATTAGCGAGCTGTAAATTTAACGACTGCAGCCGACTACCTGGGAAGTAATAAACCAGGGTTTGCTATTCTAAAACTAATAATTTTGAAGGTTATATAATTTTAGACAACTATTCCTTGCCATAATTAAATGTTTAGCTATCTGTGTTTACAAAAGGAAGAACTAACGCTACTACATTTAATACCTAACTTTTCATCTAACCAAAACACTAGACTTTTCCGTCAGTTAATAATTTTTTTTAAATCATAATTTTATACAGATATTGCTATAGCATTTGTAGCCTACAGTTATCGAACTGACATAGAAAAATTAAATATAATTTATTATAAAATACATATTTCCTAATGAATCTTATCCATTCCACATGTCGGGCTCGGTAGCTCAGTGGTTTAGCATCCTACAGATCTAAGGGTTGCGAATGCGATTCCCGGTCCCGGTGAGGTTTTTAAAAATTAAGAAAAATGTGCTTAAAACTAGAATCCCTGTATTAATCGAATACCGCATTTGATTGCGCCAGTGTTTTATATTTTTGGAGTCAAAATGGCGGATGCATCTGAAATCATAGAAAATCAATAAGGTCGTTGGCGTATATGTCAAATAATTTAGTTCGAATTCAAAGTTGTGCTTATTTTGCAGTGGCCTTTTCGTTTTTTGTGTAAGTTCAGAAGATATTTCATATTTAAAAAAATAACAAGTAAAGAGCGTTCTTTTACATTTGACGTCAAAGTCGGCGCTGAAGAGTTCCTTGTGAACGTACCACATCAGCTGTTTCAACTAAACGTCACCTTGCGTTTGTTGTGATTTAGTAAATTGTGTATTCCGTTAGTGAAATATCTAAGTAAGTACATTTTTAATAATTTTAACTAAAACAAAACCTTTCTTTACAGAATATCAGCTTCTCTAGACAGACAGACGTATTCTGTAATCTCTACCTGTCAGTTATTTGTGTTTGGTAATGTGACTTCTTCAATTAAAATGGTTTTGCTAGAACCAAAACATAAACATTTTAGGATCGAATCCTATTTTCGTAACGACCGTCGAGTTGATGGAATATGGCAGTACTCAATCCATAATTATTTTGAAGAGTTTTGTCAGGAATTTCCAAACCTTGCGTTGCATTATAACACTTTTCGTTGTTCTTTGAATCACCGCGTTGACGCTTTTCATGGGACTGAATCCGTTTCACGCAAAGAAGGCAGCGGTCATCTTCCGAGAAGAACGGCGGAAGTAACTGAAAATGTAAGACAGATTATGGAAGATGCCCCTCGAACCTCTGTACGCCATTTGTCTCAAGAAGTTCAGTTAGCAGTTGGCACCTGCCACAAAATATTAAAGAAAGAGATTCACGCCTATCCCTACCGTTCGCAGCTTGTACAACAATTACATGAAGCTGATTATCCTCAGCGTGTCGAATATTGTCAGTGGTTCTTAAATACCCTCAATGACGGCTTATTGGACAACACCTTTTTTACGGACAAGGCGTGGTTTTATTTAGATGGATTCATTAATTCTCAAAACATGAGTTAGTGGACATCGAAAAAGACTATTTTATGGCGGAGACACCCCTTCCTTAATAAATAGGAGTGTGGGCAGCTATTTCCAGGCGTAGAATAGTTGGGCCGTATTCTTTTGAAAGAAAAGGTAAGACAAAAATTGTGTATTTATTGAAACTATCAACGAAGATTTGCACTTTGACTGCAGAAAGGTATCGAGAAAAACCTTTACGTCCCTTTTTCGAAAAACTTCATGATGATGAACTCAGGTTTAGTTTTTTCAAACGAGACGGGGGCACTGCGCACATCACATAATACATTAAATATGATACGAGAATTTTTCGACAGACGGATTATTAGTCGAAACATACCATGCGATTTTTATCTGCGGCCGTATTTAAAGAACTGTGTTTTCCAGCAACCAACACATAACCTAAATGAACTTCGGCACAGAATATTGGAGACTATTCAATTCACCTGTCATCTGTCAAAAAGTGACCAATGAAAATCCAGAATTCTGACGTTTCTTGACTAATCAAAAAAATATCAGTGGATATATCTTCCTAGAAGGTATTCAAGTGACTATTTTAAACAAATGTGATTTTTATTAGAAAAACTTAATATTGGTGTTCTGTTACTATATAAATTGCGTAGTTTGTTGCTAGATTTACTGAAAACTAATTTGAAAAAATAGTTTGGTTTATTAAATAGTCCCTCGAATACCATTCTTAGTCAAAGTTAAGTAGATTATTTTTGCGGTGGTATCACTACTCATGTCCATTGCGCTTGGGATTAGGACTCGTGCTAGCGAACTCGTCCTAATCGTACCAAAGCGCAATGGACATTCGTGACACCACCGCAAAAATAGTCGACATAACTTTGACTACTCATGGTATTATAAGTGAAAATCAATGAAATAAATAACAATCCGAATATGTTAATAAATGTCAGCAATTTGCTATGAATTCTATTTAATGGAAATGTAGTGCTTTAGAGTTAGTTTCAAACGTTTGCATTCGAATGCTTTCTTGTTGTTAAATCTTTATAAAAGTAGGGTTAGGTACGTTTTATGATATGTTCACAATGAACTTTTAGCGCTAACTGCGACGTCAAACTTAACTCAACACCGGATATTAATTATAACATGTGATTCAAAAAATTATTTATCAAAGTGACCTTAGACAAAAATTACGTGTGTCGTACTTGCATTTGAAACGTTTGAACTACTTAATGTTGCATCTACTTTGTCACCGTTCCACGTTCCTAAACTCATTTCTAGCATGAGTCGTATTTTATGATCAGTGACAACCATGACATAAAATGTACAACATTATAGGGCTTGTTTTAAAAGAGGTTTGGGATTTGTCAAATTAAGCTGACATAAAGTAACAGTTGTATTGATTAAAGTTATCTACTTTCTAAATTTATACTACATTTACAGCTTATGTTTGTCTTTGTTTTTCTTGGCTCACTCTTTGATGAACTTTTTTTTTAAATCACCTGTTAGATAATAAATCCCGGGCTGCTGTGTGCCCTGTTGCAAAAATCGTTTCGAAAAGGGGTTTAGACTGCTTTCCATATTCCAAAGAACCAAGACTCTAGAAAAGATGTAAATCTGGTTAAAATTTATTGATAGAGGAGAATTGCCCCTTAGAACAAATATTTGTAAAGTAAGTTGTCAAGCCATTTTTAAATTCGACTTCATGGAATATTTTCTATTTAATAATTACGACTTCAGAGAGCGTGTGGCCGGCTGGTACAGTGATTGCGCCAGCAGTCGGCAGATAGTGGGTTCGAGCCCCACACCCGTACACTGGAAACATCGAACGCTCTCCGGCCATCATACGAATATCGTTGGTGGTCGTGACCCCTGTCAGGGAATTCAAGGAGTTAGGCTAGCCACTTACCCCGGCCGCGGCTTAAGATGGCTTAGAAAACCGCACTCAATGTGTGGAAATAACAGGCTCCCAGCCTAAATTAAGAGGAAGAAGAAGAATTACGACTGCGCTTGCATATAGGTTTCTTCTGTCATATTTTTATGCTTAATATTTCTCCGTTAAATTTAAGTGTGTTTCGAATTTCGTGCAGGCTTTGGCATTGTTGGCTTGAAATCGTCACGCAGGTGTGCCCTCGATCCGGGCTATGACTGAACACCTGTCGTTATTTTCGTCTCGTAATCGTTGCAAGCTTGGCTTTGGCATGTTTTCTGCAGCGAATTTGAAACGCCGACCTGTGAGAGCGAGTAAGAGATTTTCGCCCCATCGCCGTTTTTCTTGTCTGATGAGCGTGGCGCGAGCCGGTCTTGGAGTCAGTCACTGTTGGGAGTTAGTTGCGAGCAGTTGGTGCTTGGGTTGTCACAGCTGAGCGGCGTCGGCCCCTTTTGGGAACGACGTCGCAAAGCATGGACGACGCCTTGAGTGTTTTATCGTGCCGTGCCGTTGAGTTTCTGTGCGAAATGTCGCCGTTTTGTTTGTCTTTGGAACTTCCGATTAAAGCCTTTGGCCGTGCGTTTCACATTGTTTAGTGTGGGGGCGTGAGTGTTTGTTGGAATGCCGAGAAACGTAAGCCTTTGAGTCTCCAATTTGCCGCGGGACCGCAGACCTCAATTTAGCGCCTATTTTCTTGTTAGAGGGACTCATTTGGCAGTGTGTTATACCGGTGAAGCTGTCATGTCGTTCTGCCGCCCCTTCGCACTTCGCACTACATCTCGTTGAGAGGATAAATCTTCATGCGTCCGGATCACAGCCTTCCGCCTAGTTGTCACAGTATTTGCTTCCCCTCTCGTTCTATACGCAGTATCAGCTGATTTACAAATTCTTCAAGAATTTTATTTTGATATCTTTCGGCATTTATTGTACCTTCAAAGAATATTAGTCCGATAACTCTCCGGCGAAAGCACGCTACCCAAATTCCTATTTTAGAACCATGCAAAAAAGCTCCACAAAAGAAATGTGGATTATTAGTGCTCCATAGGCGCATTACTAGTGAATTAATGTAGCCTTTTAAGTAAAACCACGACTCAACAGAAAAAAATGTTAAATCCAAAACATCATTATTTAAATTTTGCAAAAACCAGTTTAACTATAAAATTATGTTATTGTAATCTGGAGGTAAGAGCTCTTGATACATTTTTAGTCTGTATAAATGCATATTTAAATCTTTTTTTAAATTGCACGGCAAGTACCATAACTCAAATTCACTTCTTGAGCAAGCCTTCGGATTGATGTGGAGGGTTCGTTTTGCATTCGATTTTGGACACCTGCAATTTGTTCCACAATTCTCGCACGTGGTCTACCAGTTATTGCTCTGTCTGCTACACTACCAGTTTCCCTGAAAGAAGCTACGTACGTGTTACTTGATAAAAAAAGTCCGTTGCTTGTTACGGTATCAAACTGATTTTGCGACACTCACGGATGAGTGAGTGCCGACTACCCCAACAAGTCCGGGAAACGTCCACACTTACCCTGAAAATGGCTGCAAGACAGGCTAACGGCCGCGGCTCAAATACTCTCGGGGAAATGGGCGTAGTTCTAAGACGATACACCACAGAGCAATGGTGTCGGTAGATATAGGGTGTTGCTAAAGAAAAGGGCACCACAAGGTGCAATCGGGGAGGGGGAACCCACGATTAACCGAACCTTGAAGGTCAAACGCGGTGTGACATGCACAGATTCGTAAATTATAAGGCCTCAGTTCAAATAACGGTCTATTAAAGACAACGTAGCGATACATTTGACCACAAAGGGGTCAATACACAGATCGATTATCAACAAGAGCTGGGGGACGCTTTATTACTGGTCACAGTGACGGGGGGTCACCTTAACTTCAAACAGACAACAAGCCCTGGCACGCGGTAATGAATTTAATCAAACAGCCTAAGCGCTCAAACTAGACCACCACAAATAAGCTAAATTAACTAAGTATGACAGCAATCAGATTATATTACATTTGTGATACATATGATTGAAATTAGGCCAATACAGGCAAGCAACGTAAACTATGTATGACAGCGGGCAAGTTATATTACATGTGCGTCGCATATGATCGAAATGAGGCCAATACAGGCAAGAAAAATGAGCTATATAAGACATCACTCAAATTATATTACATTTGCGCCACAAACGAGTGAAATTAGGCCAATACAGACAAGAAAAATGGGCTATGTATGACAGCACTCATATTATATTTCATTTGTGTCGCATATGATCGAAATTAGTTAACTACTAGGCTAATTACATACACAGTACCTTTCTAGCAAGGCGCGAAGCGTCAGGCGAGCCGGTAGCCAACAGTCTACTGGCTGCGACGTTTGTTCGAACGAAAGCGTGGGAGTAGATGACAACGCCAATCAAAATTCCGGCAACGTGGCGAAGTATAGGTCACGTCTCCCTTGAGAAGAAAACACAAAGAAGATGTAGCAGCACGGAATATCAGACGCAGTGCCCTCAGGGCCCTCAAAGCACCGCGGCTGTCGGAGCCAAGACGCTTGCAGCGTATCCCTTAGTAACACCGGTTTAAGACTGACTTATCAAAAACAGACGTTAGCGGTGCTTCACGGTCCAATTCGCTGTCTGCCAGAAGTGACCAATAGCAACGCCCGATGACGAACAAGCCGTCCCGGTGCGATAGAGATCGACAAATGCTTTCATAAGTTTGAAGATAGACATTTCACTTGCTCTCATGGACTAAACTTTGAATAATTTGAAAATAGACTTTCTCACAACTGAAAAACACGCAGCTGTATGAAACAACGATGTAAAGATTGGCGCGGTGCGCTAGACCTTAAAATGGAACCAAAAGCCATGCTCGTGCTCGAATTTTTATTTGATGCGAGAAACTAAAGCGTTATAAGATGAAATATTACTGACGCGGACTCGATATACAGGCAGACTCGCCAACTCTGTCCCAAAACTGTACGAAATGGTAATCTAGCTATAGGAATCACAAAAAATCAAAATGGCCTGACATGCTGTTATTTCAACTTTAGGAAGTCTTTCTCTAAATTCATTTAAACAAGCCTGTCCAACCATTGCCCATTTCGAAAATATGCTTCGATTATAAATATTTTATGTTCTGGTAAAATTTTTTAAAATAAATTATTCAGAAATTATTAACAAAAAAATTATTACATATAACAAATGTGAAATGATAGTTTATAATTTTCTGGTGTTATAATACACATGACTTCAAAATTCCAAAAGTATCTTTGATGGAGTTACTTTTTGCTCATACTTGTCAGGTCATTTTGGTATTTTAATTAGCCACCTAGGCTTTAGGGCAGCGTGCCCGTATGCTAAACCCTTTTAGTTACTTATTTGGCTCCATCGCCTAATTCCATAATAATGATTTTGCACATATTTGGCCCCAAACGCAGTATTTCTCGTCAGTTGGAGCACCCCTTTGCTGGTACTTTGGCAGCCGGGTGTTATCGCTCGCAAGAATTCCGAACCTTCTAGAAATCACGCCGTTGAGGCGCCTCGCCATTGGCTGTCTTTGTTGCCGGAATTTATTTGTTTTATGGAGCGCATCGCCATTGGCTGTCGAGAGGCACGTGGTAACGCCGTTTTGGCTCACGCCACTGCAGGGGTCGTAACACTGCTTGCTTGGGCAGTTCAGCTCACGCCGTTGATCAAGGAAGTCGCAGAGTGTGCCGTTTCGCGGCGTTCCCGCCATGGCGGGGAAGCCAGCCTGTTTTTCCCGTCTCGTGCTGTTTCAGCGAATGTTGTGTAAATTGCCGTTGTTTGTTAGCACCGTTGCTGTGAAAGCCTTCCTATTTCCCGTGCTGTTACAGCGAATATGCCATAAACTGTTTCGCCTTTAAGAGGTCGCGTGTGATTGTGCGATTGGCAAGTCTTTACGCCAAAGCGTAGGTGTGTGAATCGCTTCACGGGGCCAGTTCTGCGTTTGTGAGAAAGGGGGCTTTCCCTTTCCAACTCGCTGTTTTCGAGGATCTTTCTAGGCAGGACGAAGTAGGCCTGCCGCCGTAAGTGTGCTCTCAGGAGAGCGTCCTAGCGCCGCCATCTTGGCGGATTCCAGCCCGTTTACCCCAGATGCCGTGTTTCGGCGATTTAGCTGCCACAGACAGCCGCCTTCTACCAACTGACTGCACGCAACTCTCATAGACCGTCTACGGACTAAGGTATTTGTAATTACAACCATTTAAACAGATTAACTGTCGCTTGTGCGAGCGGTGGTGCTTTTGTGCTCAACTTTGTGTGGGCGGATGCATGCCCCCTTGCTTGCTTGTCGCGGCTTTTAATGCCGGTTTGAGGCCACCATGCTTCACGACGCTACTTTGGTAGCCTACTAGTAAGTTCATGTGCGCGAGTTTCGCGTTTCATCGCCTAAATAGCTAAAGAACTCTGCGCCTATGTTTTGGTGTTACGTTTGTGCTAACTTTTAATTCAGTAACGTTAGGTGCGCGAGCTTCGCTATATTGTACCGATTAATACCTAAATGGAATCAACGCCTCGCCGTGCTGAGCCTGGCTCGCCCTAATCTGTTCGAGCTCTTTGTTTATGTTTGCGAGGGCTTTGTGCTTTGCTTATCAGGTGTTAACCGCAGCCAACGACTGCGTGGGCGACGTAGCAGGGGCTGGCAACTATTCCAAATTCGCATACTTTAGTGAGGCTATGTTAGCCCCTCTTCCTGGTCAAATATTGCAGTCACGCTGCCCCGCTGCCTAACGAGTTAGGCCTTCAATTAAATCGTCGCGCATTTGTGCGGCGTCGTGCTTTGCTGCTAGCTACACTGCTCCCGTTGCCTTTGCAGGTCGGCGTCTGTTATCGCGAACTAACGCGCCCTTTTCCGGAGTGCGTATTTCTAAACTGTACTCTAATATGTAAAGTGTCGAGCTCACTGCGGCCGGCCACCCATAGTGTGTTGTTTACTAGCATAGCGCGTCCATCAGCTGGTGCTTAACGTAAGAAGTAACATAAGCTTGGCGGCACGATTTGCTGCCCAGATGTAGTTATCGACCAATAGACGCATATTTAATTAAGGGACGTATTATTCCTATTCGAACTGTGCATGCTTTGTTTCAGATAGCGCCTTTTACAGTGTAAAGATTGGTGTACGGCGAGACGTGAGAGATCAGAGCGTGCAGGTGGGTCCAGTGGTTGCGCAGTCTCGGCCAAAGAGTCCCAATATTACCATTCCAGTATTTGCGATCACGAAATTGTTATTTGAGCTTGCAGATCATGAGAATTCTTATCGACGGAGTATCGTAAATACTTCGCCCCCGTCTAACCGCCCAGGCCCGGTTATTCGGGTTAAGACAGGCCTGGTGGCGCCCTCATTATTTTACCGTTAGTTACCGACCTTCTGGCCGTTACCCTCAGATAATCTCGTTAAAGGACCCGCCCATCTCCACTGAAAGTCTAGCTCGGCCTAACTTGTTGCGGCGTGGGTGGCGGCCTAGGAGATATTTCGTCCCGATTTCGTCAGTTACGGCCCGCGCCGGCCGTTTCGTTATTGTATGAGCCGGTGCGGTGTCGTAAAGTCAGTTTAAGACCGTAACATACTATAGTTACGGTCAAATATATTAGCTCAAGAACTAGTCGTTAAACAAAAGTCATATTTTGCACATAGGTGTTTATCCTTGACGAACATATGTATATTTTGGAGCCAACAGATACAGGGTGAATACCTTGCCTCAGTCCTGTCATCACTGCGTGCTTTATATGGCTGTCGTAAGCGGACTTAATACGTGCGCTCTAGTGACCTACAGGTCAAAGCGGCTAGATAGCAATTGAAGTCCGCATGGGAGCCCATTTGCGAATGTGATCGAGAGGGCAAAGGCGAGTGCGAGTTCGAGTCCCTACGAATGTTTTCTCTTACTATTTCAGTATTATTAGGAACGTTAGAGTTATTAACCTCATTAGGACGTTATTTGCGTATTGGCCGATACGATACAGTATTACGAAATAGTCATTTACGTTACAAGACCGGAAAGTAAAGTTTTGCAGGACGAACAAAGTAAATTCCAGGGCTCGCCTGCGGCTCTCCCTGAAATACAATTGGGGGTCCCAAGTGGTGTAGCTTCCATGTTAGATCAGCAGAGTTAAGCAACGCTGTCTCTGGTCAGAACTTGGATGGGAGTTCCACGGCTGCATCTCTCGGCGCCTCGTGGTACGGCTATCACGGAAAAAAGGTGGTCCCGGCGGTCATACAACATCATGACAGTCGTTAGTGGGGTTCGAAGTCCTCATAACTGCACAGCGACGCCTATAATTGGTCTAACGGCTGTTGGCTGAGTGCGAATTAAATAAAATAAAATAAAAATAAAAAACTACATTAACTAAAGTAGTTGTTGATTTGGGTTTGTTTTGCTGTCTGTTCTTTGTCAATCATAGTTTAAATTTCGCTGTTGATGTTATATGTAAGGAGAATCGCTATTTTCACGTGGGACGTATTTCCGATTTGGAACTAAATATATGGAATTATGGTTATGGACACTGCGGACCAATTGAGCCATTTAAAGTAAGTTTTGAACCCTCGAAGCATACCTACTCTTTATTTCATTTATGTTACGGCGTTATTTATTTATTTCGTACTCAGCCAACAGCCGTTAGGCCAATTATAGGCGTCGCTGTACATTATAATCGATTACCATCTTTTAAGCATAGTTTGCATTGAAACTTTGTACCCCGATCCCCTCAGGAATTTATTATGTAATTGTCATTATTAATTTATTTAATCTTGTAACTTATGTTCATCAGTTAGCTCAGAACTCATTTATGACATTTGAAACTCCACACTGGTAAAAAGCTGTACGCACCACTATTTGACGAACTTAAATGGTGTTGCTTTAAAATATATATAGTAATTAGTTGTCCATATAGTAGTTAATTGTACATATAGCAATTAATTGTCCATATTACTCTGTTTGTTGCATGCATAATTTTTAAACCTTCAAAGTAACTTAGCCGTACTGGTTGAAGTGATTTTCGCACTGATAACAAGTCATTAGAACTTTCCCGTTCTCCATTTTAAGCTATTACATTGCACGTTTTGAAGCAGGGTAGAGCAGTTGGGAAAGCAGTAAACTTGCATTAAGCACGTCTTCGGCTCAAATCCCGTGGGGGCCGGAATTTTTCCGCAACCATGGCGCTTGGAATCGGGATCAGTGAGACCTTTTACAGTTGGGCATCAAATTAACTGTGCTCTACTCAGGACCACAAACCTAAGAGATAGAGTAACAATCTCAACACGTCACAACACATCACCAAGACACACACCTCACACAATGGTTGCTTCCCAAGCACAGAAGGAGTGCTCCAACTTTTAAGCCTAATTCGGAAAAAATGGAGTATTGTACCGCCAGACGCAAGCATATAAAGCACCAGCCACTACACCGCAAGGTTCTTCTTCTTTCTTCTTTCATGTATTTTGCCAGTTCAGCATATACTGCTATTCTTGGCAGGGATCACTCAAGGGTTTTTCACTGTTTGAATCAGTAGTCAGTTTTGTCTATTGTTTGCTAACTCGTAGAGAACATTATAGTATATTCCGAGTGTTTTAATTTAAGTCACTATGGGTTAGTCTATTGGATTATTCACCGTCACTGTTTATTAGATCAATTGGCAATTTTCTTTTTAACCTAATGTGCATTGCTTTGCGACCTATACCGTAGTATGTTGCACCTTCACATATATTTATATTATCATAAAATGTTTTTGTTATCGTTGTGATATACTCTTTTATTATTGGAATGTGTGTTTCTTTATGTAGCTGCGTGTTTCTAACAAACCATTCAGCTTTGGTTATAATACGTATAACTTTATTTTGGAGCACTTGGAGTTTATTCAAGTTGGTGTTTGAGGTAGCACCCCAGACACTACATCCATATGTGAAGATTGGTCTTATTATAGATTTGTAAATCAGAGTTCCGTATTTAATTTGAAGTGAAGCTTTTTTGTTTAATATCGGGTATAACATACTCAGTCTTAAATACGATTCGGATAATTTTTTGTTTATGTGAAATCCCCAACTTAATCTTCTATCTAAATAGATACCGAGATAGCGAACTGCGCTGTCCTTTGGGTTCCGCTGTATTGGAGTATTGTTAATAATTAGCATTTGAGGGTCTGAAGGTCTGCGCAGCGTGAAGATTTTTGCTTCGCATTTTTCTGCGTTTATATTGATGCACCATTTTTCAAACCACTTATTTATTTCATCAATATAGCTTTGTAGGTTATTGGCTGCGTTGTTTATATCAGAATCTTGGGTGATGATTGCTGTATCGTCAGCGTACATGGCTAGACTTGCGGTTGGTGGTGTGGGTATGTCATACATATATATATTAAACAAGGTGGGGCCCAGGATCGAACCTTGGGAAGCTCCAGCATTGATTTTATGGGTGAGAGACGTATGTGAGTTCACTCTTACATGAAAACATCTATCAGAAAGAAATGATTTTATGGTGAGTAGTAGATATGATGGAACATTTACCGTTATCATTTTTTGTATTAATCCGTTTATCCATATTCGATCAAAGCCCTGTGCTACATCCACAAAGGCTATTAGTGTATGCATTTTGTTTTCATAGCCTTCCTCTATTTTTTCTGTAATTTTTAATACTTGATGGGCAGTTGAGTGGAATTGTCTAAAACCAAATTGCAGGTGTGGGATAATGTTGTTGATCTCCAGATATTTGTTGAGCCTTGTATCTTGACCTACAAACTTGTTTCATTTAGTAATTTGACTTGATTTGATTTACTTTTTTATATTTAACTTTTCTAAATTAACTTTTAAATTTGCATTTGGCTTAATTAATGAGTTTAAAACAACTTTGAAGATTAAATAATATTGAACGTATGTGAATTCCGAATCTTTTCCGTTCTACGTCTTGACGATAATTTACTAATGATAGTTATCAGGTTTGTCTGTTTGTTATTTACATTTGCACGTTATGTTTGGAATTTATTGTGTTCCGATAAGTAAGTATTATTTACATTTGAATATTATTTGTAGAGTTTATTGTGTCCCAATGTTCAAGATTTATCAATGTTGTTTAGAAACTATTTACTTGTTATTAATTACCATATTTTATAATATTTCAAATTGGTAAAAAATCAGCAGAGAACTCTTTTATGGCCACTTGTGGTGGAGTTTGTTACGGTTAATTTGTATTTTCGCATGCATTAGTGGGATTTTACTAGTTGTATTTTATTACTAAGCATTTTGTTACGATTATTTGGTGGTATCTTAGGCAATATTTCAAACAATTAACTAAATTCTGCTATTTGAATTTATTTCCTTCAAACATACAGTACATTTCTATCTAACTGGTTAGGCAACTCTATTTTCTTCTGGCGATAATTTATTTCTAGCCTGAAACCTTATTGGGGTGTGTAAATGTATTAGCAATTAGTTGTATAGATGATAATAGGGCATTTCATGCGAAACGTCTCATCTTGTGTATCCTAACATAGAGTTATTGGTAGCTGCATTCTTTTAGCGCTAGCTGTTTAATAGTATGGTAGTTTGGAGGCCCCTTTCGCGGTGTTGATAGCTACGTTTAATTTAGTTACCCTGGCGATGCCATGTGCTTCGCTGCGACCACGTCAAATGTGTGGAACGTGGCTTGCAGGTTTGGTACTAGATAAAATATCATAAATCTCGGTTATTCCACTAAGCCTTCATAGGGCATTTGAACTCACCTGGGTTACAGCCTGGAGGTGTTTATCGGCGGGATCTGCTGCGAGATATTGTTGGGCTCGTGCACACAAACTCAGCTATCGAGGTTATATGTTGACGTCATCGCGTACTTGAAAGTTTGTGGCTATTGAACCGCTCGCGGTCACTTATCGACCAAAATTTAAGTAATCGTAAAGTAATCTGAAATCCGGAATTATTAGCTATTGCTGTTAGGAGCGCATTCAAGCCTGTACTTGAATTGTCATAACAAGCCTAATGAGTTTATCATAGAGATCTCTTGGACCCCTGTATGGCCATGCAATTTGAAGATATTTCGCCCCTTCTAAATTTTGGGTACTGTCATAATGTCAGATAGAGCTAACAATCGGTGTTAAGGTTAGCTTACCGCTTGCATCGCTCTGTTTCTGTGACACCTTGCTTCACAGGGTGCGTGCTAATTTGTACCTGCGAATGTATAGTTATTTGCTCTCCGTAATTATTCCGACTCTGTCAGCTTTGTATGAACTTCCGCTTCATGGAGCGTCTCGTTAATTGATTTTATTCCTTAGTGGGTAACCTCAAAATTGGGTATCAACTTGATTGCTGTTGCTTAACACTAACTTTACCTTTTCTTATTTTATTCATGTATATATTCTTGTAAAATTCATTTTATTCATGCAGCTCGCCCTTTTATATTTATTTATGCAGCTTGCCCCTTTTATACAGTGAATTTATTTTAGTGGTTAACATAGCAGTTTCGTTTCTATGCCAGCATTTAATAATACAGGTCACTTCCATAGTTACCAATGAAATCAATAGATTGGAGCGTTTATTTTAAGAGTTAACATACGAATTTGAATTAAGTACTTGCTAATAAGAAACTTTAATTTTGTTACCGGAATGTAGGTATGCAACTAAAAAGTAAATACGTAGGAACAACTTGTGTGTTGTATCTTTTCTTCAGTGGTATACATTAGGATAACTTTGAATTTTCTTTTTGACAAGTAATAATTCCTATGTTAACTCGTAAAATAAACGCTCTAATCTATTGGTCTCATTTGTAACTATGGAAATGACCTGTATGATTAAATGGTGGCAAAGAAACGAAACGCTTATGTTAACTATAAAAATAAATTCTCTGTATTTGCTTATGCAACGCTTTTTTTAAATGGTTTATGCTAGTTATTGGATTGTTTGTGCTCATATTTATTACTGCCTATTTATGTCAATTTACTTGTCCATTGTAACTCATGTTTGCACTATAGAACCAGTTGTTTAATAAATACTGTTATTAGTTATTGGTTTTGCTATTATTTGGTTTGCTGGGTTTATCCCTTGGGGAGGTCCGACCCAAGGATTTGTCGACGTCGAGGACCTGGCGCTCTCTCCCTTAGTTTTTTCAGTTTTGCTAAACCCCGACCCTTCCCGACGAGTTAGTCACCTTAGGCCGATAATTACCAGCCTGCACAATACCAAATATAGCTTTCGCCACTAGGTAAGGCCGACCTTTAATCCTTCGTCACAAGTTTAATTCGGTCCGCTCTGTGTACCTTTAAGTGAAAATTGCGCGCAAGGCTGGTAAAGTGAGAAATAAATGTTGTTGGCTCACGACGAAAATTTGGAGCGAGGCGACTCGTAATTGTAAGGAGTAGGTGTCGTTAATTACGGGTGTTATCCCATTGCGGTTAAAACTGGAGAAAAGGGTTAACTTCTCCCGTATGTTTAAAATAGACGTGTTGTGTTTCTGTACCAACGTGTGCGTTCCGTCAACCCCGGTTCCAGTCGTATGTAAATGTGGAATTGCTTGTTTCTCTATAAGCGGATACGAGTAACAATGGATTGGTTAAATTAGCTCTCTGTGTGTTTGATTGCACATTTTCCTTTGCATTGTAAGGCAATTTGCAGGATAGGCTTAGCATAATAGAACTGAGGCTATCAAGTATTATAGAGAATGTGTACATCAAAGTTAAGTTCCTGACTAGTGGAAAAACTACACAGCACACCCTCTCAACGATATCGGTGAATTTTATGTCGCAGTTGAGGAAATTTTGTTTTTATAAAGTTAAAACTGCTTGGCACCCTTGGAAATTAATTACGAGTTATTTAAAAACACCTACACTCCCATTGTTAATGGTGTTGCCCATTTCTCGACTATAGTTAGCTGAATCATCTTTATTGCAATGCTAAGTAGTTTTGTGGAATATCGTCATATACTCATTGCTTGTGTTTCGAATAACGTTCTGTCCTGTAACAATTTCGTAAAGTTTAGGGCGCATCAGTTCACACAGAGACGCAGCTGGTCAGGGTCTCCGAATATGTCTTTTCAAAACCCAGTCATCTAGCACACCCTTAACAGCGTACTGGGTAATGTGGTAAGCATCACGCCTTCGACGACTGCCTTATTTTTTCTTTTTGCAGAACCGTGGTTTTTGTACACAATTTTTAAAGCGACTGGGTGGACCATCCGCCAATTGACAGATTTGGGGATTGAATCCCGTCATGTGGTACCGCAACCGAACTTCATAGCGCTGCAGCAGGTGCTGATTGTTTATTGCATTCCTACTTAAAGTTAGTGACTACATTTTGACAACCGAAACCGACGGCTTAAAATGTGCGTTTACTCGCTAACAATCCTAATCTTTTGTAAATAGAATTATAAGAAAAGCCACGGGTTTCAACAAAACCACTGCAATAGAAACGAGTTTTTGAACTGTCTAAGATTAACTCCTCGCGCTGGGTAGCTGAAGCTCTTTAGTCTTGTTACGTGTTGCAAACGAGGTTTCCCTCAGCTATTCCTCAAAACACAATTTACATGATGCAATTTTACAGAGATCTAGTTAGTGCCATTTCATTAAGTACACCACAACTGTGTCTATTCTTTTGTTACTAAGTTTCTGGAGCATATTATATACGGCGCGATCTAAAAGGTCACAGCATTAAAGTATGGCTTTACCATAATATTAAAGTTTGCAATACTGCTTTCCATGTTTGTTTTGTTTTCTGTGGCTAATGTCAAATTAAAATATCAAAGTGACTCGTGAAATAAAAACCAAGTGTTTAGTAAATTTTTGTTTTCAATTCATCAAAACCACCATACTGAAAAATTCATTCTGTAATGGAAAAAGCAAATTAACTGCGAATGAATTCCAGAGGATTGTGTGTTGAGGAGTTTCTTGCGAAATTTCCCAAGTTTCCAAATAGTCACCAACAAATTGTTCAGCAGATTCATCAATGCATAGATTTATATAGAGAAACGTGGACTATTACTCGTAAAAAAGGCATTGGATGACCTAGAAAACTAACAGCAGAAAATATTTAAGGATAAAAAATGTTGCATGCTCCTAAGAAGTCCACCCGTCACCTTTCGCAGCAGACTAACTAATATTATGGCACACCTCAATCAATTTTGAGAAAAGAACTGCATATGTTCCAGTACCGAGTGTCTACTGTGCAGAAAGTCATACCCCTTGACTCCGATTAGGATTGAATACTGCCAGTGGTTTGTAAATAATTTAAATAATCATGGTGTACTCGATAAAACATTATTCAGCGACGAGGCGTGCTTGGTCAATATTATACAACATTAATTACAAACCTTCGTTGTTGTATTAAAGAAAGAGGAAAGGAAAATTGTCGCAATCTTCTTTCATTGGCGCAACGCTTCTATGCACAACAGTCTAATTTATATAAATGCATTTCGTGATAATGGGTTTGAAGTTATGATACTTCTTACTATCTTAAGTAATTTTTGTTTATTTCCAAAGCTAAAGGCAGGTTTTCGCTGATTAAAATTGACGAGCGATGACGCTATAATTTGTCTATGCTCTAGGCTCAAGAGTTTTTCAAGAACGACGTTGCTTTGCTTAAATAGCTGGAATAAGTGTGTTTATGTTCAAAAGGATTATGATATAAAAAAAAATACATTATTGTTAGGAATGAAATATTTGATGGTTTGTTTTGGGGTGCATTATTTTTAAGTTTGAATTACTACGTTTGCCATTTCTGGACTGTTTTAAGTCCTGAAATGTAATATAATCTTGACGAAAGTATTAGGCGTTGAGTCGCAGTCCTTTATTTCGGAGACCCGGACGACATGTCCAACCAATGCATTGAATTAGATTTAGTCCAGTAAAATGGTGTTCAAAAAGAGCTTTAAAGTGGAAAGTTCTGGTGTAATTGTTTTGAGTGACTTACTTTATGTTTTTTAGGGTGCTGAACACGAATCTGAAGTTGTCCAACAAAATTTTTTTTCGGCAAATATGAGAAATCATAAAAAAAACCACTAAAAATCACAGTTTTTTTTCGTTTTTGGCTTATTACTTGCAAAGTAAACTTTTTACGCAAAAGATGATTCTATATTAAAATAAAGACGAGAAAAATTCCTACAATTCATATTCGTATCATTTTTCTGTACGACATATGGTTTCCGCGCTAAGAGACGTTGAAAAATTGCTGAAAATCAGTTGATTTTGGAAAATTGCAAAAAAACATATTTTTACAGCCTTTCCGTTCATAGCACTAAAACTAAGCATTTCTCTGTAAACATTATCCTATACTTTGAAATAGCAGATAAAATTCCGTACAATTTATGTGTAAATATTTTTTTCGGACCTTCAATAGTTATGATAAAAGCAATGGCGAATGCATGAAGTAGTCAGTCGCCTCCTTATTGAAGGCATATACTTAAATGCACAATTATATGTCTGCGCAGATATGTAAAACGTTAACCTTAGGTTATATAGGTGCAACAAAATATAAACAGCGATTCATGGCTGATTAATATTGAAATCTGTGCAATGTTAAACAATACATATAATAAAATGGGTACATAGGTAGGTATTTTATAAAACGCTTATTAATATATGATTATTGACATTGAAGTGAACCTCCTCAGTCAAACCAAGCCCTCTTGGTCAAAGGTTCAATGATTTCTGCAGGGATGCCTTTCAGTTCTTCTACATCTAAAAAAAATTAATGAAATATAATTAATGACTTAGTTTTAATTGTTTGAACATTGAATAGTTGTATTACGATAGATATTTTGAACACATGAATAAAAGTGAATGAGTAAAAAAATAAAGGTGAAAAGGAATTATTTATGCATAGTTACCTTGAAATACTTCAGGAAGTTCCGGGTCATCCCCGTATTCTTCGATTTCAGTAAGAGGCATGTTATTGCAACTGGTTTCGCAGTTCACACACACATTGGAGCACTTGAGGCCTGCTTTTTTCATCCACAGTTTTTCTGACAGGTCTTCTTGCATTTGCAAGAAATAAGTTTCAAAACGGCTTGAGGTGCTGGTGGTTCTAGCGTGGTTACTGGCTCCAGACCATCTGTGGCTTTCTTCTAACCCCATTGTTCAGGATCTTCTTCATTCCCAAGCCAGCCTCGGCAGGTCGAAAGTGTTCACAGATGCTTGCTGATTCATAGATTTTAATTGTTCTACGGAAGTGAGTAAAGCTGTACATATACTGTTGAATCGCTCGGTGGAGCATTGATAAATGGAACGCAAGCAACAAAGGTTATGTCACAAAAGAGACCACTTGTGGTTTGCTCCATGAAACCACTCCATCCTGGAATGCTGGGCACATCTTTTCACTTGCTGTAAAGCCAAATTAGGTCCGCCAAATAGGGTGTGATAGTATCGGATGAAACAAAAAACTTTTGGAAATCCTTTAAGCCAGGAGAACCTGCTTTCTCAAAAATTTGCAAGGAAACAGCGCCCATCTCGCCAACTAGTTGAGCTGGTAGTATTTTTTTCACTCGGAGGACAATTCTCTGATCTGGAGCAATAGCATTTCTTGGGATTATCAAATGTATACACCCCATTGCATGAAAGGGTATTATACCCATCCAGTGTACGAGTGTTAAAATTCGTGTTGTCATGAACGGATTGATGGAAAGCTGTGGAGTCTATTTGTAAAGATGGTCTCATGATTACTGACACTTCCAAACAAACAGCTTCAGAATAAGAGGTGCAAAGTCCCAAGGCTGACATAATATCGATTAGCTTTCGTGACCCATACTTCTTATAAAAAAGAAGCTCATAGTCCAATTTGTAAGGCAAAGAATTAGGTCTGACAACGCTAATAACTCTGTGAAATGGCTAAAACGTTTTTTTTTTTTCATTTATTACTGTCCTCACGGTTCTTCCTCAGTATCAGCATTTCAAAGAAAATATTGAGAACCTCAGGAACAAGGCTTCCATTTTCGTGCAAGAAAGAATCTGGAGGGGGATAATCATCCACGACATACGCTACAGATCTTATCTCTTCAAGAATTATAACAGCCGCTGTTTCAACTAATCGAAGACGTTTTTCGGTGTACCACGCATCTGGCCAATATGTTTGAAACATACGATCGTATTCTTTGATATGATTACATCCTCCCGTCCTCCCTATATCTCTTCAGTAGATGGTTTATTACTGTTTTCCATTGGGGAATGTATTCACCCTCTGTCTGAGCTATTAACTGGTCTAATGAAAACTGACGTTCATCATTACTGTTTTCCATAAAAGTAAAAATGTTCTCCCAATTTCTTTCGCATAAGGGCCAACTTTGTTTTTCACATCAACCTTGGGCTTACCAATGTACAGATTTTTTAAACAGTTATCATGGTACTAACAATCAGCAGCAATATCTGTTGATATCTCTATCAGTAGAAAGAGGGGGAGCTGAAGGTCACAAGATAGTCCGCTAGCTCAATACGTCACATACCTGTTTTATTATATTGATAAAAATACACAGTTTTCATATTAATCAACCATGAATCGCTGTTTATCTTTTTGTTGCACCTATACTATAACCTAAGGTTAACGTTTTACATATCTGCGCAGACGTATAATGATGAATTTAAGTATATGCCTCCAATAAGGAGGCGACTGACTACTTCATGCATTCGTCATTGCTTTTCTCATAACTATTGAAAGTCCGAAAAAATTATTTACACATAAATTGTACAGAATTTTATCTGCTCTTTCGAAGTATAGGATAATATTTACAGAGAAATGCTTAGTTTTAGTGCTATGAACGGAAAGGCTGAAAAAATGTGTTTTTTGCTATTTTCCAAAATCTACTGATTTTCGGCAGTTTTTCAACGCCTCTTAGCGCGGAAACCATATGTCGTCCAAAAAAATAATATGAACATGAATTGTAGGAAATTTTTTCGTCTTTATTTTAATATAGAATCATCTATTGCGTAAAAAGCTTACTTTGCAAGTTACAAGCCAAAAACTAAAAAAAACTGTGATTTTTAGTGGTTTTTTTTATGATTTCTCATATTTGCCGAAAAAAAATTTGTTGGACAACTTCAGATTCGTGTTCAGCACCCCAAAACACATCAAGTAAGCCACTAAAACCAATTACACCAGAACTTTCCACCTCGAATTACATTTGACTGGACGAATTAGCTAGTGTAGAATGTATGTACCATCGTAAACAATTGAATGATGTTTGGCAATTTCAGCGCTCGGTAGACGTCAGAGGTTTTTTACTCGTACTGGACGATTATGTGATAATCGAAGGTATGGATTCCGTGAACGCACGAGGTTTCGCATAGTGATCCGCGGGAGCATGATAAGTTCCGCAGTGATAATGTGAGCCCTCGGAAGCATGTGTGTCCACAATAGTCTAGCAAGATTTATGTGAAAGAACAATAACCCCGGGTTTTTACCGACTTTTTACGGGTTTGTAACAATAGTTAATCTAGTGGATTAGTATTGAGAAGTACTAGCGAAAAGTACCGACAGCTAACCCAACTAGTGAAGGCAGCGATGGGATGCCAAAAGAGTTGATGCTGACTGATGCAATGTATTGTAACGTCACTGCCAGAAGTACGGAGGGATCAAAGGGGCGGCCACCACTGGTAACACAATTAGTATTATCAAGGAAATTTACGGATCAGTAAGTTTATGTTCTTTTATATTTAACTGCTTGTCGCCGCCACTGGACCAAGGAAGGCTCAAACCCGCAATGTTTGCACCCCGTCGCCGCCGTGTGGTCATGGGCGAGTTGCATCCACCACTTTGACATATTTAAAAAGTATCGGAATTTGAATTTTAATATAACATACAAAAACGCGTCTAACATTATATTCTATGCTAAGTATGTAATAAGTAATGTACCTGATTAGATTACTTCTTGCTTCATATACTTTAGTAGAGCAATCAAATGTAATGTAATAACATCAGAAATGATCCAAAAAATATTCAAAAATGTGGAACGATGAGCTATTTGTGCTTATAGAAAAAAGTCTAGCGGTTTCGGCATCTCTTGTATGAGCAAATGGTTGTTATTTAGTGGCGTTATAATATACGTGGTTTTAAAATAGTATAGATATTATATCAATTTTACTTCAAGACAAGTAATTGATAACATATCGAGTAAAGCTTTCCCCTAT
>CALNHX010010281.1:0-41668 GCA_940337035.1 Agriotes lineatus | reverse complement strand
AGATAACGCGACGCTCGAAATATAGATGGTAACGCAATTTTACACCGTAACAACTATTTGTTGCAGTTTTACCTGATTTTTAAAAAGCCAAAGCGAGAAACCTATTTGCACTTAAAAACGTTCTGATGGAAAAAGAGTGACTTATTTATATAGGTATAAAATAGGCAATGCGTTATGAATTTATAATGTTTAAATTGTAATTATTAATGCGAAATGGAAACAGCGAACTACAATCTGTATGGCATTTGATAAGATGCGCAGTTGAAAATCCGTATTCGCCCTTGCCCAACATTTTGTTATTTCAATGTATATTAAAAATCCAAGCGATTTAACTAAACATTATTAAAATTCATGTTTCCTGTCCTGTTTTACACAAAACAAATTCACTAGTAGTATAGTTGACAACCGAATTGTATATTCATCTTATGGCTATTGAAGTGTAGCTAAACTTCAGCCTAAAGGGCGTGTCTGAGCTCGTGATTTCCTTCTTTATGGTACTCCCGAACATAACATATTTCTTTCATTTACTTATAATCGTAAAGTATGGAAAACAAGATTCCGCATAGCCTCAGTACAAGGAAAACCTTTTTAGCATAAGAAAATCTATAAAAGTAAAGACCGTAACTCTTCGTTGGCGGGATTGGTATGCTTTTATACCGTGTAATTATTTCTCGTATTTGCCGAAGATGGTCGGCCGGTTTAAAGACCTCGCGAAGGCGAAATTTACGACGAATATGAGTGGCAACTCTGTAATGCATCCAGCATTAAAATTAATGAACTATTTTCCCGGCACCAGCAAAGTAGCTGGTCGTTTCGCACGCGAGTATTTTTACGTGGAAGCGTTTGCAAAATAAAATGCCGCGTTTTTAAAAAACATCTTCCTAGTTTAGTGTCGTGTTCTTGTCTGGCGGGCATCAGAGATCAGCGTATTGTTTTTATTTTGCTCCTCGTCCTATTACAACCCCAGTGCAAATGGCCTCCGCGCCACTTTCAAGGGGCGAATCTCGCGGACGTGTTCGTACGCCGTACACAGATTATCTGGAAACCTTTTTGGAAAACTCTAAAACTGAAATGAAATTATATTTTACGATCCTCTGTTGCCTCTATACGGCTGCAGTGCGTTGCTATGTTGACGCACGGGTTGACCATAACCATAAAAACGCTATTTACGGTCGTTTGTTCAGATTTTGATTTTTCGACGCGTTTGATAACGCTTTTATATCTAATACCGCCGCAGCGCCATATTTAAAACGCGACCTCCCCGATTTTCCCCGTAATGGCATAATATTTAACTACCGCCGCTTTTTATGCACTACTGGAAAATGTTCTAACCGCACTCCGGCCTTATAAATATCAACTCGGAAAGGCTTGATAAAATCGCTCGATTTTCGGGAACTTCGCGGATAAGATCTGTCGCAGCATAACTTAAACATAATTCGTACATAATTTATACTTTATTTGTTTTGTTTTCTTATAAGCTGATTATTTGGATCCTCGGTGCTGTTGAGTTTATACGACGTACTTCCATAATTGATTTTCTCACGTTCCTACAGGAAAAGCTTATAATTATACAGAGTGAGCCATGTAACTTGCCACGTCTCAATCTACACATGTCATGGCAACACAGATGCTCAATATTTTAGTATGAGACATATTGGATTAACGTGGTTGTTCGTTTATCACATTAAAGCAAATGACACTTAATTTTGACAGAAAGGGCACGCTATCGTGTTGCAACCATATTAGGTGCGTTTTAAAAATCAGTTTAATGTATACAGTATACATTTTCTTCTGAATAATAACTACCTTTTTGTGCGTATTCAATTCGCCTTGGAAAACGTGGTCTTGTCACTAAACATTACATTTCCTCTCATCCCCAACATCTTCTACTCCCCCCCCCCCCCCCGTTGGCCTACCGGCGCGGGCTAATATGTCATTTTCACCTCAAACATGAGGCAATACGGTCTAACAGCCAAAGAACTACGAACCGCAGCGATCTGGACTATATTACAGCATGAAACGAAAAGGCAAAAGCCACAAGACGCACAAACACCAAAGTCACGCCCGAAGAATAATCCGTCAGGCGAGTAGATAACGCGAAATATTAATATTAGGCTAAAGGCGATTTTACAACTATTTGTTGAAGTAAAAAAACAAAAGAAAAAAAATTGATGGAAGAAGAGTGACTAAAATGAGAGTTTTTAGTATCGTTCTGAATTTCAGATATTTCGTTAAGTTCAGTTGTGGCAGTTCTAATTGTTGAACTTGCACATTTACTGGAACTTTCGTACTCATACAATGAAGCTGAGGAAACATGTTTTAGATACCTTCTATTCTGTAGATAATGCTGCATCTACACTTCTAAGGCCTTTAGTATGTAATAATATAATGTCGATTTTTTCTTTGCTTGCTAACATCACTTAGATTTCATCATTACTGGTGTTTAAACTTACAGCTGTAATATCACAGAGGCGCAACAATTCTGATAAATATGTAGATACATATTGGGTATTTTTCTTACCATAATGTGTGTATGTTGGATTGAAATCGTTCGAATTATGGTGTAGTAGAAGAATGATGAAAGTATACTACACCCTCTAGTTCAAAAAATTTGGGTTGAGGAAACATTCCCAAATGATTGGAAAGAAGGAGCGATATTAAGATGTTCAAAAAAGCGACCTGGCAAACTTCTCAAACTGGAGGGGAATAAATTTACTGAATGTAGCCAGCAAAATAAGTTTAATAAAAAATTATTATCATCTAGTATGGCTATGGAATAGTCCCTAATTTATGAATGCAACTATACGTCATTAATAAATCAAATGTCAAGTTTGACATTTAAGTATAAACATAGTTGCATTGATAAATTGGGAACTATTCCATAGCCATACTAGATGAAATTTTTGATCATACACATTTTATGAAATCATCCGGAACCGAATCATAAGTACAGTTGAAAGAGGGATCAGAGCAAATCATGCATGCATAGACCACATCAATATGTTAAGGATCATAGCAGAGCAATCCACAGAATTTCAATCGCCGTTATACATATTGTTTATAGGTTTTGAAAAGGCCTTTGACTCCATCAACAGAGATTATATCTGGGCAGCACTTGCAAGGAGGGGCTTACCAGACCAAGTAATCCGCCTAATACAAGTTGGGTACACAGGCTTTAAATGCGGATTTGGCACAAAGGGAAAGTTTTTCATGTGAAACTAGAGTTCGGCAAGGATGTGTCCTATCGCCCTTATTGTTCACTGTTGTTCTAGATGAACTTATACAGATACTTTAGAAAGCTTGGAACATGCTGACGGTATATGTCTACTGTCCCAAAACTTGCAATATAGAATAAACAAAGCGAGAGGTACTTTCAACAATGTAAGCAAAATTTGAAGAGCAAGAAATCTAGAAGAGAAAACAAAACTAAAAGTGTTTAACACAACTGTTAAACCAGTACGGGTGCGCTGGGGTATTACTAGGAGTATAAAAACAAAACTATAATAATTTGTCAACAGGTGCCTAAGATACATCCTCGGAATACGAGGCAAGATAGGGTGTCAAATCAAGCTGGTGGAAAAAACGAATCAACAAGGCTTAAAGGCAGAAAATCATAATAGAAAATTTGGGTGCATTGGCCATATCCTATATGCGATCATAGCAACGGAATGTTATTTTCGTAGAATTTGCAGTTTGCTGACCATCCTGAACAAAGGGCTGCTGCCAGTGGCAAAATTTGTGACTGTAATTCTTAACTGCACTTATGCCCTAACGGTTCTTAAGCTCTGCCATAACGGGACTGCCTCTTTGGCAATAACAGCGCTGTCAATAAGCTCGATCAGTTAGAGTACAATCTTCAGTGAGTACGATCAGCACTAAGAATCTCCCAGTGTACTATTCTATTCTACCGTTTTACAAGTACTTTTATTCCGGATTATAGTAAGCCTTCCGCGCGTGCGCGTCCATACCCTAAGAAAAAATTAACAAGAAATCTGTAGAATAGCCCTAGAGTGGAACCTACAAGGAAGAACGAAACAAGGTACACCAAGGACAACATGAAGACGTACAGTGGAGGAGGAAACAGAAATGACGATTTAACAATTGATAATGATTGCGGAAGACAAAGACAACCGGAAAAATTTCGTCAACGTCTTATGTCCCTTAAGGAAATAATGGGACTTGTATGTTGCATGTATGTACGAGTATAACTAGGGATGGGAATTTTAGTTACTAAAGTTATTGAAGATAGATAGGTAATTAGGCAGCAAAAAATTACATTTTAGGACTCAAATTTTACGTATAATATTTTAAAAAAGTAACGAAAATTATCAAAATGTATTGCATATTAAAGAAAACTAAGAAATACTGAAATTAACAAAAATCTATTATGTCTCTTTACTAACTAGGTAAATACAATTTTTAGTACACTTTAGTGTTGCTATAAGCACACAATTATTTTTCCACGTTGAACGGTTAAAAACATGTTTTTATATGTAACAAATTAAGTGGCAGATCAGTTTGATGACGATTAATCATGCTGAGCTTCGTCTGTTTCGGAGTATATATTTTTTATCTATTGTGTTGTACTATACCAAAATAAAAGAGACATTATTATCATATATAATGCAACTAGTGGGTTCTTGATCATCAAATAATCATTTGTGTTTACACGAGATATATTGCTTGGCAATCACGCGAGTCCTTCGGACTCGCGTGATTGTTTAAAACAGAAATAATCAAGAAGACACGAATTGAATTCGGCTAGATTACATTACGAGTCAATAAACAACGTTTGAACAGTTTATTCATAAATATTAAAAGTACAGTTAATGTGGTTGTTATGACAACGCGATGTTTGTGAAGGCATGTGACTATCACTTATTATCACAGTCGCTATTTACAGTCGTGTTCAAATAAATCTGGGACAATGCTTTTTTCATATGTAGGTTCAGTTAAGAATTGAAGAATATCTTCATAGATTTCATGCTATCTGAAAGATTTACATTAAACTTTAACAGGTAATGAAATTTGTAACTCTTTCTGATAAGAAAAAATCCATGGAGACATTCTTCAATTCTTAACTCTACCTGCATGTGAAAAAAACACTGTCCCAGATTTATTTGCACACTACTGTACATTCTCAAAAGTTAGTACATGCGTAACTATGCATTTTGCCGTTTTTCATTGGTTTATGTTAGAGGGAATGGTATAATAATTATATAATGCATAGAATAAATTCACTTCGAAAAACAAAAAATGTGGATAAATAAGGGCACGTGAAATACGAACAAAGGCCTAATTTAAATTGAAAATTAGCCAAACAAAGCCTTAAGAAAAAGTATTTTAGGCATAATCACATGTGGGCCAAATTAGAGAGAATTGCTAAAAATGGATTGTAGTGTCATTCATTTGTGGAGACTTTTTTGCGTCTAATCTCTACCGTTTCGCTTCACTTCGGGGGGCTCACGTATCACTCAAGCTAACCTTACCTAAGCGAAACCCGGGACGTCTAAGCCGGGAGTCGAACACGCGCTTGCACAGTCAGAATTTCGCTGTGGCTTCGACTGCAAGCGGCGGAACCGCTTGCCCATCGAGACCCCATATTTCGATACCTAGAGTCTACGTAAATACGTATTTAACTAAAGTTTCCATCCCTATTTACAACCTTTTTAAGAGATTACCTACGTTGTAGGTGTTAAGATATATTATCAATCAAGTATACAGCACTCATGTTTCTCTAGTTTTGTTTAATTTTTCCGAGGTTCCTAGAAACGACAAGCAACTGTATTTTGTATGAAAATCAAAGGTGTTGCTACAAAATTGTGACTCCTTAATTTTTTGAGTAGTTTATTCAGAGCTGAAACGGGCAACTCAGAGCAGAATAAAATGGACATTCTGCAACAAACCAATCGAAGGAATTGATACCCCTAGGAGGAGGAGGGTTGCAATCCCAAATAGTAAGGAGCCCGTCTTGTACGGTGTGTTAAAAAAATAATAGGGGTTGGCCATGGAAAATAAAAGTAATGTCAACAGCAAGCTTTAGAATTCATTAACTGTCATCACTGCTGTTGTTATTGTAAGTTTATATTACAGGCTGATATCGTGATTGAAAAGATTGCTGTCTCTAAAGCTTGCTGTTGAGATTAGTTTTATTTTCCATGGCAACCCTTATGTATTTTTTTTTAACACGTGGTATATAATAGTTATAGATCGAAGTTGCTATGCATTTTTTTCCTAGAAGTACATAGAATAAAATAATTACTTGTTTAGTATTTACTGTTTGCTCTGGGGTTTTATATCACCAATACAGGCCGAGATATAAATGTGAAATGTTACGATGCAGCTTAGTTTCATGATAGAAAGGAATATTAAAATCTTGATTAATTTGTTATAGTAATGTAATCCGCCTGCGTATCTTTTTAAAACGTTGGATTATCATGGATTGCCACAACACGTGCAGGTTTTTAAACAAACAGACTGCAATATTCATACGATTATACTGCTCAACGTACAAAACTAAAGCGAAATAGTTTTTGGTGTATACTGTAGAGAACAGGAACGTTAATGACATCATTTATATTGTCATTTTTTAAAATATGATTTTGTGTACGAATGGTAAACTAAGACAAATGATAAATTATAAATAACATCTGCGATAAAATATTCAAAATATAAAAGTTTAGAATCCGGCAACTTAGAATTGTTCTGGTGGTCACATATGTATGTGAGTTGAAGTTTTACTTTTGAAATTATTTTGTTATTCGTTTTCAGTAGCAAATTGGCTGTCTTTTGTCGATTTAATATTGCAGCCATACAAAACTTTTTTCAAAAATTAATAAAAAGACATAGATCCGTCTTCGTCAGTTTACTATAATCCAATTAAATCGCTTTACTAAATTACATAGAAGCTGATGCATATTGAACGATTACAGAAGAATTATTAAATACCGTGGGATCATTTAAAAACGGGACAGAAAGTGCCATGGAATTTCTGTTTTAGATTCGAACTTTGGTTAACAGCCATTTGTCAATTTATTAACTTAACCTCAAACAAGACATAAGCTTTATTAAACGTCAAAAATGGCAGTAAATGTTCAAAGACATAAATTCCAACGCACTCTCTAACACAGACTGACACACGAAGTACGTGCGTCGCTAACAATTTCCATTGTTTAACATTTCATCCCCAATTTGTAACTTATACATTTTGTATATAAGTGCGATATACTTACATAACAAATACAACTTCAGCAAGTTAATTTCATACATGTATAAAATGACATCGGCATTCTAGGAAGTTTTGTACCTTTTTTCATGTAATAGTTTCTTCCTTTTTTGCAGTATATTGTATAGCAATAATATATTTTTATTAGGTTTACAAATTTTAATATGCCTCTCATCCGAGCTTTTATCCATAAACTACTTTCGCGATGCCTAAGAGCCAATAAAAGCTTAAAACGGGAGGGTTTTTACTAACGGGTGTTCATAAACAGTCGTCATCCCAGTTGCTTTGAAAAACAAAATGTTATGTCTTTGATTAATTCGTGCAACACAATGAAACGTCATTGAGTACTGTCATTCTGTCATAGCGCATTTTTTCTCAATTTTAATAGACATACGTTTCTGAACTCAAAACCTACTGGGATGACGACTGTTTATGAACACCCGTTAGTATTCAATTTTTCATAGCACGATTCTAGGCTTTTACTGAGTGAATGTTTAGTAATTAATTTATATTACGCCATTCGAAAATAGGTAGAACTGAAGGAGAGATACTTAAACTAGAAAAGTAAAGTATATTAAATAGTATGCGAAATAGTATTCCTTAAATTACTGAATATCAAATATAAGCGAATACGAAAATGTCAAAACATTAAACTTTCCTAAATTATGAAAAGAAGCCGATGTAATTGAATAGAGATTAAATATTCTGCATTTCGAAAAATTTTGAATTGTTTCACTGAAACGGTATTATATTATAAAACAAAATGCCAAAACTTCCTTTTATATAGCGTAGGAACAATATGCTGTGTTTAGATTAGTTACTAATATAGTAATTTTCTCTTTCTACACAACAATTTATAAACTTAACTTAATTCGTCCAAGTATGTCACGGCCGGCCAACTGTGACTCAAAATAGTGTTCTTTTTAATCATTTCAGTTTATTCCATCCATCTGATCTAATGCATTTAATCGCTCATTATTGTTTAATCTTATCCAATAATTAGTCCTTCCTATTTTTTTGTGGTACTAGTCAATGGCACAGACTCTACAATGGTGGCGCTCCGAACACTAATGTTAAATCACTCAGATGCTGCTTTTAACGCTGCCTAATTTAATGCCGGCTTTGATGGCCACTTTTGAGTATGAATCATCCACCTCAAGTACTGATTAACGAATGCTAGTTTCGCAGTACCTGATCTTAAGCTTTCGCCGCTGTTTACGGCGATGCATTTGCTCTTACGTTACTCCATGACGCGACCGCTTTATTTGTTGGCGTCTTGGTTTAAGTCGCCAATGTCTGCAGAACTTTGGCACGCTCTAGTAGTTCCCCAAGCAATTTAGGAACCTCGCTTTCATCTGGGACACACCCTACAAAACTTACGCACTCGCAGCGAAGCAACACGACTACCAGAGGAAGGCGGATTCACTCTTGAGCCCCTAAGCTGAGACTGACTCGGTCTGGAAAACCCCATCACTTATAACGCTCCTACTGTTGACGTCGGATGATAAATCCATTGGCAAGCAATGGCATTAGCAACGTTCTTAAACTTAAACAAACAGTAAAACACGTATCAAATAGGCTGTATATTAAATTGTTATTCTAAACACGCTCAGGCCAGCCAGATCAAGTTTCTGTTTCATGGAACACATAGATTTCATTTGTATTTGGTTTATCTGTATTAATTGATATACAGTGTGGTTTACGTAAGAGTGTACCCTCCTATATCTTTTTTAGTTTTCCTGCGATTTGAACCAAATATTCCTCAAAGTTACAACACATTATGGTGTAACTTGTGGCCAAAAAAACCATTCGCCTTATACAAATGCAAAGCCACTTGTAATGCCAAAATATATGGAAAAACTCAAAGATATTATATTAAGGACCGGTTGCAGAAATCAATGTTAAGTCTGGTGTTAGCTAACGTCGCGTCAAAGTGAACAAAATTGCATCAAATTTTGTTTACTAATGTATTAGTTACCATAAACATTTGTGATTTGATTCGTTTTTGTTCACTTTGACGTCGCGTTAGCTAACACCAGACTTATTATTTCTGCAACCAACCCTAAGAATTTTTTTAATCGAATAAGTTTAATAATAACAGTCGTTCAGAATTGTATAGAAAGCCCTAATTCAAAGTTGATGAAAATTAGTTTTTTCATAAATTGATGAATTAATAATTCATTTTCAATTTCATTTTAATTTTACGGACATTTTTCACTAATTAGAAATAAATCAAACGCAAAACGTTAATGTTATTTTCTAACTCATTGCAATCATATTTTCAGACTTGCAAGTTCTGTTAAACTAAATTTCAATATTCTATTGTGTTAAAACATTTGGTTTAAGCATTCTGGGCGGTTCTAAATGGTTTTATTATTTTTCCATTTATTTTGGTATCCCAGTTGGTTGACGGGGGGGGGGGGGAGAGTTTTCGGCTACAAGTAGAACATAGTGTGTTCTATTTTTGAGGCAGATTTGGTTTTAAGGAATAAAAACTAAAAATAAGTAAGGGCGTTACATTCTTAAGAGGTACACACTGTACACAAAAAATCGACAAAAGTTAAGATAGTTTAGTTTGCGATATACAGAGGAGCGTAGATAAGTAAAGGGTAAAATAAAGATAGGACGTTGATGATTTCAGAAATAGCAATGGCGAAGGGACGAATATATCATTCAATACTATTTCGTTTTTGATATCTATATAGAGTGGGCTACATAACTTGATATGCATATAACACAGATACCCAATATTTATCTAAAAGACATTAGTTGCTGTAGCTACACCTTCACGACATTTTCTTAAGAAAAGTTTTCAAAATTATTTATCATTTGTGTGAACTATTTACTTTTTTAGTAGTGTTTTTGCAAGAAAGCTGTAGATTGTAATTACTTAAACAACAAAAACATACCGAACTACTCTCCCATAGGTGCAAATATTTCCTCATTTTAACCATATATGCTCAGCCTGTATGTTACTTCTTTGAATTGAAGTAGATACAGTTAGTCTGAGAACATTTTCTGCTTTCCTGAGAAAGTTTGTTTAGTATACGAAATGCAGTTTCTGTCGACTACAATTTTTGTAGCTTCAGGTTTTAGATGTTGCCAGTATTTGTATTTTATTTTGTAGGCATTGAACAATATGTTTTAAAAGCACTTGTCTAAAAACTGTGCAAACTAGACGATAAAAAGCAAACAACAGGATTAAGCTATTTCCAAAATGGAAAACATTCAATTTAGGAACGTTCCAGGAGGTGGATAAAATCGCAAATGGACTGTTGCTGGCGCAATCCTTTATTTGCCGGTGGTTTATGTGGCGTTGCAGAAGTGCATAAAGTATACGCGGATGGCGATTCACTTGAGACAATCAAGTGTCGCATCTACAATTCACGGATTTACGACTTGAATCAGATACGAATCTAGATAGAGTTGAAGTCTGTTTGTACGACATCTTGCTGAAGTGGTTTCATTGTGCGAGTTTTCTCCACTGCCGTGCGTGCAACTGACAGATTTCTCAGATATAAAATGCTAAATTGAATAAATTTTGATTGATGACAGAATAAGGATATGCGGGATTTGCGTCTGTTTCTCTTTCGGGTGATTTGTTCTTTTAGAGATAATGGCGAATGTTATGCATCCCAAGCTCGCCAGATTGTTGTGGCTCTGTTTTGGCTGATGGAACGAAAAGTTCAGAAAGTGTAACATTGTGATACATTTATTCGGAAAAATAATTTGTCCAGTGCTTATTAACCATTTTTGGATAGTGAACATTTTGAAAGACAAAATACAACTGAACTGAATATTCAAAGTATTTGTTCGACGAAACAGGTTGTAGTAATATTTACTTGAAACACTACACTATTGTATTTTTGCACTCCCGGGACTAAACGATCTACCTTAGGCGCAAATTTAATTTGATCCCTCAGGGATTAAAAGTGGCACTTTGGTTCTTCAAAATAAAATTATTTACTACATTACCTTAGTTACTCATCTACATTTCCAAAGCCATCCATTTTTCCGAATCGAACGTATAAATTTTAAAACCAGCAAAATCAGATTTATTCCATGATTTGTGATCCGGGAGTGAAAAAAATAACGTATGTAATGGGGACCAAAGTGCCTTTGATCCCTTGAGTGATTATTGCCCTCGACTTCGTCTCGGGCGATAAACTTCACTCGCGGGATCAGATGATGCACTTTTGTCCCTTGGTATATAATATACTATTATAGTACTCGATGTGGTCATCTTTTTTATAGTCAATTGTCTATCCAAATGTTGATATTTTCATTATAATCGAGAAAAAATTTAGAAAAAACGCATTGCTTTATTTAAGACGTCTTTGTAAGTTGCAATTCGTCCTCATTGCATCTATCTGTAAGTCTTGTCGCCCTGTTCTGGCAGTTCTCAGCATATTCTATATTTTTGTTACACATTTCGTTGTTCTAAAGCTGTCTCATTGGTTAATGTCCAACACTGTCGAATGATGCCTTAGGGTAGCCTCAAAATCATCAATTACTGCCTGTATATGATTAATTGTTGACAATCCAATCCTAGAACCCGCCGTTCCGTATACTAATTTTATGGAATTTTCTTTATTCTGTTTTTAATTACACGTGATTGGGCGGGCACTGGTAAAGAATAATTCACTCGAATTATAAATAAACTGAAGCTGTGGCAAATAATGCCATAAAATTAAGCAAATAAGAAACAGAATTACTGATACAATTGAGAACAAGGCTCGATAATATCATATAATTGAAATTGTTTGCCGAAAAACTCTTTCGTGTTGTGTTGCTTTCCAACAGTTCTATTTGTTCGTACATTCCCGTACTGAAATCTGCATGACTAGGTATTTAGTATAAAATGTATAAACAATTTTTCGTATTATATCGAAGCAAAACAAAATTAAACCGTAAAGAGCTTTATTTACAGTAGTTCTGTTTAGTCAACAAATCGCAGTTTTGTAAACGAAATGGGAGCGTTAAATTATTTAAAATCAATATTTACATTAATTTCATATATTGGATTGCATCGTATTTATATTGAAACTGCAAAATATGTTGAATAAGTTAAATAAAGATTTATGATTTTAATCATCACTTTTCCTACACATTTATTGTTTATAGTTCAATTGAAAGTGTAGTTCTAGGAACAGCATACTTTTCGTTAGTTGATTAAAATATGATGAAAAATCACGATTAAATCTGATACTGATTATAAATTACCTTAATCTTTATTTCATCCAGAATAGAACCCCAGATATCTCTAATTTAAGTTTGTGTCAGCTGAACTACAATACGGAGCTGAATTCTAAAACGTTTGCTATTATTTATAGAGAAATAATATACATAATTGATTTAAAGCTATGTAGAAACACTGTTTTAAATAATGTTATTTTCCTTACCTTTATATTATTTTCCAATATTTATTCTAATATACAATAATTATGCACAAAATATCTATAAGACCCATTTGTGGGTGGTAATTCATTATGATATAGATTAATGTGTCTCGGTCGCATAATTGAATTTAGAGAAACAAGTTAGAAATCTTGATTTAAAAATATAAACTTTATTTTTGAAATAATTCTATGAAAGTATAAGAAAGTGTCATTGTCATGGCTGACACATTGCATGAATTAAAAGATGACGACTCTAATTCAATGTGGGAAAGAATAAAAGCAACTGTAAGTAGGAGACAAACCCATCTGTAATGAAAAACAGCAACAAATTCGAACAAGAATGGATGTCTCCAGTTGAATTGAAAATGATAGAAGGTAGACGAATGCTAAATGCTAGTGGCGTAAATACTCCAAACGATCAATTCATAATATACAATCAGCTTAACGGAAACATCCAGCGAGCTTTTCGAAGAGACAATGAATTCTACAGTATGTTATCCAAAGAAACGCAAAAGCAAGAGGATCAACATAACCTCAATAATCTATATAAAACAATCAGACTTCTAACCAAGCAGTTTAAAGCACAATCATGGGCAATAGAAAATGATATAGGCGAAAAAATGCGAATCCTTGACGCTTGGAAGAACTACTGTGAAAAGCTGTTCGATGACACATCCCCAACGCGCAACATAAAAGAACCTTATATTTTAAAAGAAGAGGTTGAAGAAGCTATATAACATCCTAAAACGAACAAAAATAAGAAAAAAATTTGCTTACGACGGAATGGATGATGAAACAATTAAAAGCAGGTAAGATATAGTACATCCCGGGTCCCGGGTGGTGTAGCTTGAACAAGCGTCCACGTTCGATCAGCAGAGTTAAGCAACGCTCTTTCTGGTCAGAAATTGGATGGGAGTTCCACGGCTGAATCTCTCGGCGCGTCGTGGTACGGCTGCCACTGAAATAGTTGGTCCCGGATGTCATAATAACATCATGACATTCGTTAGTGGGGTTGGAAGTCCCCATAAAATCTACAGTGATGCCTTTAATTGGCCTAACGGCTGTTGGCTGAGTACTACTAAATAAAATAAATAAATAAATAAATCCCATTACACAAAAAAGTTCAACACAAAAGTACCAAGTATCGTTCTATATTAATGGCACTAATCCGTCACGATAGTAAAATCTACTTCATATTGTCCGTGGCCGGCTAAAAACATACTTATCACGTCAAATTCACAAACAATAAACGGGATTTGTAAAACGTAAAGGCACCCGTGAGAAAATTCTAAATCTTCAGCAGATAATAGGAAAAGAACGAGAATACCGGGTGAGTCATTTAAATCTTTGGACGCGTTTATCCAGTGAGGGAAGCAAGATGGTGAAAAATACCCCGGGACAAAATTGTTCGGAAAAAAATTTCATATTTTTTTATCAGGAACCTGAATCCATGGAAAAAATGTCGGTTCCATTTGAAATTTAAAAGTTGATACCCCTTGGGGGGGGGGGAGAGTACGAGGGGGGAGTGGATTTTGGTGCCAAAAGTTGTCCCCTTTCACCCCGAACAATTTTGTGCCGGGGTATTTTTCACCATCTTGCTTCCCTCACTGGATAAACGCGTCCAAAGATTAAAATGACTGGCCCTGTATAATCAGTGTTTATACGGTATGTTCAAAAAGACATAACATAAGCGTTAGCTATGGAAACTAAAAGTAATGTCAACAACAAGCTTTATAATGCATTAACTGTCATCACTGTTGGTGCAATTGTAAGTTTATATTATACACTGATAATGTGGTTGAAAATTCTAAAGATTGTTGCCTCTAAAGCTTGCTGTTGACATTAGTTTTTCTTTCCATGACCAATCCTTACGTAATTTCTTTTGAACACATGGTATATTTGCTTTATCGACTACCAACGAGCCTTTGATAGCATTAAATGGGAGAAACTCTAGTGCTCAAAACCTGTATGAAAAAATGATAAAAATCAATGAAAAACCATCTGATAAACTTAGAATAACAAAGGGTTGTTTTCCGTCTTCACTTTTTTTAACATATATGGAGAGCATATCCTGAGACGAATTACGGAAAATAGTATAGAAGGCATCAGCATCAACTGGGAACTAACTAATAATCTCCGTTGTGCTGATGATACTGCTATCGTGGCGACATCAGAAGAACAACGGCTTAAATTTATACAAATACTATCGATAACAAGTTAAGAATATGGTCTACAACTAAATAAAAATAAAACTAAAGTAATCACTAATTATTACAGACAGATTTGATCAGAATAAAAACCGAGCTGACACTACTAAGACAAAACAGATGTTCCGCACCACAGAGATGAACACATTAAGAGCAATTACAGGGAAAACAAGACAAGGCAGAATCAGAAACAGTGACATAAGTGACCAATGCAACATCAGTGATATAGCCCGATTTGTAAGGAAACGGAAAAGAGAATGGAATGATCACGTGAGCAGAACTGATGATAGCAGAATTATCAAAATAGTAAGAGACCAGAAACCACAAGGCAGACCACAAAAGAGATGGGCCGAAAGTTGGATTTCCACGTCGATAGAAACTCCATAAATAATCAAACGATGCGTGAAGAAAAACAGGCTAAGGCCTATATAAAAGAAGGAGAAGAAGATTTGATCAGAATGGATCTAATTGAAAGATATGAAATTGTCGATTATTATATTTATCTCTGACCGTATATCAGCAATAAAGGGGCTCAACAGCTGAAATAAGGATACTTATACAAATGAAGACGACGCAATGGCTAAACTCAACCGAATATGAAAAGAGGGGCAAATAACTACAACAAAAAATAGTAAAATCGCTAGTTTTCTCAATGCTATTGTACGCACTAGGCGACCGAAGAAGAATTGACGCATTTGAGAGGTGGTATTGGCGAACATCTCTATCTTAGATGACCTAAATATGCAACGTCTTCCCTCTACAATATACAGGATGATACTGCAATAGTTTAGATATATCGCAAGACGATATAGACGTAGTTTAGAGAAATTGATAGTACAGAGTCACATTGAAGACAAAATACCTCTTCGAAGGGGTAGATTGATAAAATTCAAACTTTTACTGGAAAGCTTATTCACCAACACACGCATGATGATACCAATAGAAGCGAATGGAAACAAATAGTCAACCCATAAATAACTCTACAAAGCGATACCATATGATCACGACACTACAGAGAAGTTAACAACTACAAAAAATCAGAATTTTGAAAAGTTCTAAATTTAATTTCACTACAATGAGTTTGATAAGTTTCGAATGAATATTATCCCGACTTTGTACCATCGTTCTTAGATGTTTCGTATTATTGCCATTATTATTTTTAGTTTCGTCTTCAAACAATTTCTCAACATACGTGACCCAGTCATTAGATTTCTTTTTGTCCAGTTAGTAGGCTGTTGTCCTCGTCAAACAGTGTTGTATTGGGTGATCTCTTACATATATGTAGAAACTCCTTATCTTCTTAAGAAGATTGTAATAACATTTTTTTTTCTCAATTTCTCTGCATTTTTCAGCTACTGATCTTTTTTAGCTTCTTTGATTTTGGTCTGTATCTGTCTATTGACCGCTTTATATTTTGTAACATTTTTATTCTTCCACGCTCTTCTATCAAATCCAAAATTTCATGCGTCGTACAACTTTTGCATTTTTGCCTTTTGTCTTTCCTTGATATTCTTGTTGCTTCCAATACCTTATTTTTTCGTAGCAAGGTTTTATTTGGCGTAGTTATTTAGTAGTTTTACATCAATTTCCCTAGTAGTCCAGTCTGTAGGGACAAAAAAAGGCCTTTGCCTTACAAAAAATGGAGTATGAACGGTTTTTATATATGTTGTTCAGGTCGGGATCCTGATGAAAAATCCAAGTTTTCGACCTTGGAGGGGCGCCGCGCGAGCAGCCATCTTGGATTAAAGGTACTAAAATCGGGTGTTATCCAAATAGCTCCGCAACGGTTGGTCAAACGTCAAAAAAGTTCAATATAAAGTTAAAGGAGACAAGATTGTTGACATTTTTTGTATATTAAGTTTTGTTGTAAGTGTAATATGTAACTTGTTACAGCAGCTGAAAGTTGAACATTTCACAAAAATATAGTTAAACTTTATTTTTGTTGATGCATTTTGTAAGAACAACTTACACTATATTGTTTGTAATATTTTTCTACATCAGAATAACGTTCTATAGAGAAATACAAAGTATGATCAAAAATTATTTTCATCCAGTATAGCTATGGAATAATTCTTAATATATAAACGCAACTATAAGTCACTTATATTCTCGCACATGCAGTCGTTGTTTTTGATGGATATCCACTTATATTCTCGCACATGCAGTCGTTGTTTTTGATGGATATCCGTGTGATGGCGACAAAAAAAAAATACCAAGACTGCAGAAAGGCTTCTCCGATCGAAAAAGCAGATATCTGCGGATGTTATTTTGGATGAAACAACGCCGGTTCTAGTTTCCCAAGAACGATTTCTAGCAAACGAAAAGAATAAAGTCCGTCTGATTTCGATGCTGTAAAAACATACGACCATTACTGTATTACAGTTAAGCAGGCTGAAGAAGATGGTGATGTGTTGATTGTCAACACGACGATTTCTTTGTGCTCAAAATTTGATGCTGTTTTCGCCATTGGAGAAGACGTCGATCTTCTAGTTCTGCTGACGGTATTAGTAACATCTACCTTCACAAACCTATGAGAGGCAAAATTGTTGAAAGAGTGTATGTTGCAAATAGTTTCAAATATGAAAAAGCAGCTGAGAACATTTTGTTTCTCCATGCGTTTAGTGGCTGCGGCACGTCGTCCGTCTACAACCAAGGAAAAAGTTTGTATTCGCTTGTCCAGAAAAGCACAAGACTCAATGACATTATGGGCATATTCAAACATCACGATGCCAAACCAGATGATATCGCAGATGCTGAAGCATGCTTTCTCGTTACTTTGGTGGCTACATGGAAGAAAATACATTCGAAGAAGTCCGTTACCAACAAAATCAAGTGCAAGAAACACATTTAATTTTGCTTCTTTGCCACCAACGAAGAACGCTGCACGGTATCACGCATTTAGGACCAGGTCCAACAGTGGTATGGAATTGAAAAAAAATCACAAGACTGGGGCTGGAAAGTTGGCACGAATGGGCTCACTCCAGTAACAATGACAGAGAACCCATCACCCCAGACTTTATTAAAATTAATTTCATGCCATTGTAAAAAAGGATGCGGCGAAGCATGTGGCTGCAGGAAAAGTGGGATGAAGTGCTCTATTCTGTGTAGATTCTGTAATGGCCAATCATGCGAAAATGCACCAGAAGTTCACACCGAGAGTGGGGACGAAGATGAGGACATTTCATCAATGGAAGTCCCAAGTCTCGGGAGCAATGACTTCGAAGATAACATTGAGAATAAAGAATCTTATGGAGACGTCAACATCTACCGACCGGGGCTTTCAAAAATAAAAAAAAACTAAATAATATCATCGCGAACATGAAACATCACTAAACTGGAGCATCTGTGGATTAGGCCTACTGGGGATACCACAATAAAAATAGCGCTATTAATTCTACCTCATGGTGGTATGGAAATGAGTTTACTATACGTTTATAAAATTATTATAACTACATAACGAATAGCCAGAAATAATAGAAAAGAAATTTTAAAAATGAGAAATTACACTTTTTTTAGAGAAATGTTCATCTTTCCACCGCTGTAACTCCTTTCATATTAGACTTACAAAAAATAGTTCTATACAAAAAATGTCAAGAATCTTGTCTTCTTTAACTTTGAATTAGACTTTCTTGGCGTAAGATTAACCGTTGCGGAGTCATCTGGAAAAATCCAGTTTTTAGCACCTTTAATCCAAGATGGCTGCTCGCGCGGCGCCCCTCCAAGGTCGAAAACTTGGATTTTTCATCAGGATCCCGACCTGAACAACATATATAAAAACCGTTCATACTCCATTTTTTGTAAGTTAAAAACCTCTACTGACTGGACTATAGGTATAGATGTCATCATTCATTTTAACCGTAGGTTCCTTTGTGTTATTAGCAGATTTTGATCATATGGTACATCAGCACCAGGATCTATCTTTGTTGTACTAGAAAATATAGTTTATTTGTTAAAACAAAGTCAATTTTCATTTCGCACAATGTTTCTTTTCTTGGAAAAATTTTACAATTGGATCTCCTAAACATATAAAGGTTTTTCCAAGTGCAAATGCTCCCACTACATCATTCATTAATCTATTTCCCATTGTAGTTTTAAATTCGTCCATTATAATATTTACCTTGTGTTGTTTGGCTGATTTTAGTAACACCTAGGACGTCACAAAAGCTTTCAATTTCTTTTACGGTCTTATGTGTGTGGGCGCGCAGACTAGACTTGAATAATATGTGTTTGCATTTTGTTCTTTTAGTTTAATTAGGATCATCCGGTCTGAGAAGGGTACATAATTCACTATCGAGTTATTTATATCTTCTTCATTAAAAACGACGGCGACTCCGTTTTTATAATGCGTATCATCGTGTCATTGTCTCGCACACTTCAAATATTTTTATTTCTAATCCTGTCCATTTCCATTATTGTAATGTGCGTTTCGCCTCCTACATATAGAGTTGAAACATGTTGGAATTATTAATGTAGTTTTCATTGAGTCAAATCCGAAGATGCTTCGCACCTCTGTCCCAGCCAAGGGACGTCGGTTTTGCCCGTACTCGGGGCCATTATTAGACTCACTTGCCATAATGATGATATGATGAAAGGTATTCTTAGGAGAATATATCGGTACTTTCCTCCTCCTTTCCGTTTCGCTAGGCCTAGACCGTTGTAGTTTACTTTAAACCTACAAGGAAGTGATTCTTCAGTAGCTGCAATACAGTATCAATATCATTGCTGCTCAGTTTCATCATAAATGCCTCAGTTGGAGGTTGCCTTCCATTCTGCTAGTTTTAGTCCACCCACGTATTTTATTTCCTTGGTACCCCTACCCGCCAAATTTGATGCCTGTTCTCCATCCGCCCCCTGGGGAAGCGCCCAATGCAGGATCTAATAACCCTACAGCAGTGGGGAACAAAAACTATAATGGGATTGTATTCTTTTCTATGAAGTGTATTACAAATTGTATTACGCCAAACGCATTTTACCAATATGATTTGAACATTCAAAAAATCTTGTTTCATAACAGACTCGGAATATTATTACAAAGTATGCAGTAGACATTACAGTTTGTAACCCTCCTCCATGTAACCTAAATGTATCTACTTTTCAAATTTGGCATATTATCATCTATCTCATAAAATCGGTGGTCTCTTTCTTTGTATGTATGTTTGTTCGCTATATCCTCCGAAGATAGTGGACCGAATAAATTTTATGATAGCTTAAAATTTTGCTGATTATTAGACTTAGATCGTAGGCCGGTTTTTATTTTAAAAAAAGTACGAAAAAGTGAAGTTTTAATTAAATCGAGTAATTAGCCAAGCTAAGCATAGCTCGGGTGATTCACTATATACCATTATAGCAGCGCTTTATTCAACGAAGCATCGTTGGTTCAGTGGTAGAATGCTCGCCTGCTACGCAGGCGGCCCGGGTTCGACTCCCGACCGATGCATCCTTTTTTTAAATTTATATTAATGAATCTCTTAAATTAGCAAACCGAAGCGTAGCTCGGGTGATTCTCTAGTTGGTAATAAAATGAATTAAACATTGTGCAATAGAAACTTCTATAACTCAATAAATTCCAAGGTAGAGTATTAATGCTTTATTTTATCTTCAATCTCATTGATCTTTAGAATATTAGAATTGTATGCAATATTATTAGTTCTTACAGATAAAGTAGTCTAGTCATTTAAAGCAGTAATTTCTATTGAAAGTATCTTCTGTAAGTTACGTAAAAAAAATCTAGCCAGTATTTTAGTATATTAAATATTCGCTAAATACGGCGCAAGTTGTAATTGGAAGACTTCTCGAAACTTCGTCGTGTATATTTTTCTTCTCCGGGTCCTTGCGTAACTTTCAGAGGTATTCATGAATCTGAATTGCTGCTGCCAGCTCAATTACTTACGAATTCAAAGAAAATCGATCTCTTTACTCTAATCCAATTCATTGTTAAATTTCTTCGAACTCTATAGGTCAAGATGCTCGTTTCCCCTGCATACAAATTTAACCTGATTCTTGCGAATAAACTTACTAGGCAAACGCTACCTCGCTGATTAACCTGCATTGTGCGACATCGGGCCGAACTTTAAATTACCGTTCTCGTGCCCACTAACCTCCGTTGCTTATTTAACAAATTAAGAATCCGAAGTCGCTTATTTTTCGAGTTTAATTAGTTACTCGGGGCACTTGAATTATAAATTTCGATGATTCGTTGCTAGTGTTGCGAACTTCCAAGTGCACTTACTCCTAAACTTTCGTTGCGGATTTATTATTTATAAGTAATTGGGATACAGCGAGGGTTTGTATGTTTACCCCGGCCTCAAGGGGCAGTTTATTGCGAATTACGCTAAGTGCGACTGAGAATATTTAAGAGATTACGCAGTAAGGAGCGTTTTTTGCTTTTAGACCCGCTTGGCTCCCAGCAGGAAGAGAACTTTGAATTCCCGATCCCACGCGACGCATAAAATCTTTTCGTGGTTTGTTTTTCAGTTTTAGTGCAATTTTTATTATCTCGTCGGAATTTAGGTGTCGCGCTTTCGTCGTACCCCTTTCCGCTGGAAATTACACATCGAGCGTATAATAAAAGCTCATTAGGGCGAGTGTGTTTACTGTTTTAAGTAGTTAGGCTTGTTTAGAGAACGTTAAGCGAAGTTTATTACAGCTTTTCTAATGATATGCAGAAATAATAAAAATGTACTCGGGTTTTCAAACGTGCATGCGTCACGAACTTAAGTTTCAGAGATCTGCCAATTTTTGATGTTGCGTGCTTGATATGCATTCTACAGTAATTTTCGTGTACGAGAATTGAGTAAAGGTCTTACACTTTTTTTTACGTTTATTGCGCAGGAAACGACACTTTTATGATGTTACAATTTTTCCTGTTTGTTACAGTGTTTACCCATCGTATTTCTTGACATAAAATTAAAAGAAACAGATGTATCTATCCTCCTTTTCCGCATGAAAGTCCTTAGAGTTACAATCCTATTGCAGTTAATTTTAAATTGTCTAAATATTTATGAAAACGTTTACTAAGAACAGGAACCTGTTACCACGTGTAGGTACTTATACAGTGAGTGTGAAGGCGAGAAGTGAAATACACTGTATATATATTGCATGTATAAGTACACAATTTTCAAGAAAATACTTTTTTTATTTTTTATGTTAAACAAGTGACTACATGAACAAATTCGAGGGCCGACGAGCTAACAGTGAAGACGGCATGTTTTTTTTTTCAAAATCTTAACTTCAATAACATTACAAAGGGCACCAAAGACTAATCCAGCTAATATACCCAGATAGAAACGAGAACTCATTAACTCGAAAGCATATTCAAAATCATAATAATCTGAAATAAACACAACTAACTGCCAGGTCAAAAACTAGGTGTGTAGTAACTAAAACACACATTTCAATAATAAAATATGGAATAGTCAACCGTATATATAATAGCCAGCATTATAGAATTAAGAACCGATAGTTTAAAACGATTAAAATATAAAATCATAGAGTGTACCCGATGTAAAAATACTAAAGTATCTACTGAATATTACTGTTCAGCAGCAGAGCAAAAAACAAATAACACATAATTGTAAATTACGAACGCACGAAACTATGGACACGCTAAAGGGTTAATGATCAGCGGTGACTATCATTACACAAGCGAACAAAACTCGTGGGGATTTGAAGAAATTATGTGGAAAACGTTGGTACTAGGCACAACTCTCCATTAGTGTGACAGCAAATAAAGTGCATGCAGGCAAGCAAAAGACGAGGAGGTTAGGAGAACTTCTGTCGAGAACGCTGACACTTGACACAACAATTTAGTAATAGTTACGTATAAGTGCAACTCCCGAACGAGGCCTCCAATCTTTTGCGAATCACCTGCTATCAAGACACCAAGCCGTGGCTCGATGTAGCCGGCAACCAACGCGAATCTTTCCCAGCAGTAATGCGAAAAAACTCCAGTCCACAGAACGCAAGAGCAACCAACCCGAAAGCGCTATAATGAAGATATAAAACTGCAAAGCCATGGCGTAAGAGAATAGTTACTGAGAAACAGCTGCAAAATGTCGCTAACAAGTACAAACACCGTGACGAAAGAGCGAGTGTAGAAAACCTACTCCATGAGAATATTTCAGATGTCGGGACCGAAACAACGACTGGCTGTGATATTGGCGCTTGCAAAGACGGAACGGTCGAGACGATAATCACGGCGCGGAAAATATGAAAAATGGCTGATTCGTTCAGACGTAACTTCTAGCACGTAACACTCGTCGGCCGACATCGAACGCTATAACAGCAGAAATAGGAATGAAGTGTTGATGTGAAATAGTATTTATAAATGCCAAAACTTCTCAGACACTTATGACATCAGAAAACATTTTAGGAATGACCACATTTATGCTAGTTGTGCACTGTTAAACCTGGTCTTTTCTGATCTTGACCAAAATTTGGGATTCAGCTGAATGTCTATTGTGCGAGTTTAAGTGCAAAGAAATGCCCAAACCCTTCAACTGCCGTTTACTCTGATTTCCGCATTGAGGATTTTTTAGGTGTGAGTTACAACAAAGCAACGCCAACGGGTTCTGTTCGCAACTAATGCCTCAACTTGGTTTCACGTCCTCCTCTGCCCCAACGCTTCTGCCAGGGTTGATCTCCTCCAGGTTTACCTTAGCGTGTGACCGATTGGATCTTTTTATAGGTCTTCGTTACTAATATTATTTGTGAATTCTGAGTATCCGTCAAAGGAAACGGTTAACGAACATTTGCAGCTTGTTTGATATGGTCTGCGAAACTTCCAAGGTCTCCATCCCATATATAAGAACCCACTTTACATTACTACGGAAGATGCGCAACTTTGTCTGTATTTGCTTACAGCTCGATACTGGGTATAACTGCACAAAGACTGCGTTCGCTCTCCTGATTCTATGCGCTGCATCTTCTGTAGCCATTTCCTTGCAGTGTTTGGTCACACAACAAGTACGTGAACTGGCTCGTATCCACCAGCTCCTCCCCTTGCAGGTTGAATGGTGCGAAGTGCCTTCGGCTTGGGCTGGTTGATTTTGAGCCCTATCTTCGGTAAAAGGCCTTTTTAAAGTCTACGGACACGGTGTAGAAGCGGGTACTTCACGCACTGTTCGACACTGTGCGCATCATGTTGATTTGATCGATACAGGGTTGGTATGGTCACAACCTCGTTTGATCTCTCTGCAGCCACCGGTCGATGTGCTCCTTTAGTCTATTTTGCTTGGGATGGAGAAGAGCGTGAATCCACTTCAGTTGTCTTCAGTGCCACCTGTATTTCATTCAATGTGGGAGGGTTGATATCAATGTTCAGGTTCGGTGTCGCATCAGCTGCCCCATTGCTGCTTACTGATCGGTTCCTTCGAAAGAGCTTTCCTGCTGTCACTCTCACTATGTCATACAGTTCCTCGAAGTTCCTCTTCCGCTCGCTGTGCCAACTATTCACCGCTCTTTCGTACTCTGCGTATAATTTTGTAGTCCTGCTTTCCTTGCTCTTGTTTTAGTCGTTGTTCCGTCTTCGCTCATGCATGTTCGGACATTCACTACTTTTCCTTCTGCCCGTTGATTGTTTCAATCATCTCTGTTAAGATAATATTGTGGTGACGCTTGTAGTTTCGGCCATTGTGTGGAACCAGTTCTGTAGCTCGATCTTGAATATGTCCACAGTTTCGTTGTTTTGCTTCAGTTTGCCTATGTAGTAACGCTTTCTCTTAAACCACCCAAAATCCTCCTTGCCAGTTTCTTCATTTTAAGCTTCACAAACTCTAGGTGATATCTGCACCTTCTTTGTTTTTGAGATCGTGCAAACATCCTTTCACATCTTCACCTTATGGTGGTTATGGTATGGAAAACATTGTTTCTTCTATGACCATATCGTGATATGCACAAGTCTATTTTCATTTCGTTCTCCAAACAAACTCTTGCCTCTCCATGACCTGCTCCCACCGTAGTATTCAAATTGATTCCAACTCCCGATGGATGCCCTTATTCTTATGATTCTTTATATCGCGTGATCAAATAAATTACAGATTGAGTAGGCTGATTAACATGATGTTTATATGCAGCCACAGCAAACTAGAGCTGCAATTTATGTGGTCACGGTATAGTCTCGTTAGAACTCCTGCTTCCGCTAATTCATGTGTATAAAATATCTGGTCTATAAAGGTTGCGTATTTTGTTACCTTGTTGAATTCTGCGCGTCGTGCTTTTGAGGATGAATTCTTATTGCACTCACCTTTAGGGTGGATTTTGAGTTGGAAGTGGCACTTCGGAGTATTTTCCCTTCGCCTAGATGACAGATTAGACGGTTTAATTTGCTGAAGTTAGCGTTCAAGTGATCCAGATGCGGGCGAGCTGCAAAACTGACCAAATTTGGCGGATCGATGCCTTCCTTGAATCCGTAATAACTTTACTCCCTGGCCAGTCTCGTTTGTGGTGCGACCTTAACCGAATGCGACATGTGTTGCTGCTGATTGTCCAAAGAGCGGCTGTTTGGCCGTACACACAGCTATTTTATTAATTTATGAATTTTTTGGGGTGCTTCCACGTCTCGGGCCAAATTCTGCGTGAAGTTGAATTTGTGCTTTTTTGATTTAGATTTTATAGCTGTGTCCAGGGCCAGCGTATTCGATTGAAGCCATTCAGGCTTTCTCGAACGTCACCTTTGCTTATATAATTACAGCCTCGTCGAAGCTTTATTTTCCCCGGTACTGTTTAGCAACCTAGTTTGTCTATTTAACGTAATTTCAGTTGTGTTTATAGACTTATGTGTTCATTGAGCTTTGATCTCATTGGCAGCTGATGCTGCAGGTTTTCTGATCATAATATTTATTCGGTGTTTCTGGCGTACTGAACGTTTGTATGAAAGTACCATATTACTAACTAGACTACCTTTCTTAATGGATATGTGGGGTTTAGTTACTGCAAACTGAAGTATTGACCTGGATATTAGTTATATTACATTCCATGTTGCTGTGATTTTACTTAAGCTTTGAATTCGAGTTCTAGTTTTGAGTTGACCATTTTTGTTGCATAAAGACTCATTGGCGCCACTTTTGTAAAGATTAATGAATTTAAGTACGAACCCATGCCGTCTTCACTGTGAGATAGTCGGCCCTTAAATGTGCTCATGTAGTTGCGATGATTAAAGTTTAGCTTAAATTTGATATCAATTTCAATATCTAAATCTCCTGCATTTTTAATAGTTTGCAACTACAGCAGGTATTATACTTTTTTAATACTTCTAAAATTTGCATCTATGTACATCTAATTTTAGGTCATGTCGTATTTAAGTATAACCTTGGTGCGTTCTGTTTACGGGTTAGCCATAGTTCCTTTTGAAAATGTTAACTATTTTGCGCTAGTAGTTCGAAAATTAACTGTTATTTTCAAAACTTTAGTCACGTTCTTGGCAGTGTATGGGTTTTACAAACTCTGTGTATTTGCATGCATGAGAACGTAACGTGTTCTCGAGAACTGCATCTTAACGGCGACGCAGAAAACGCTTGGAGCTGCATCTTCAGCACGAGCTCCAGAATACACACAGCTCCGGCTGCAGTCTTTCGGAAATATTTGGCGTAGATAGTGAATGGCTCTAGTTATTCCCGCGGAATACTTGAGCAGGCTGAAAGGGCGGGCAGCATAAAACAAACTTAGATTTTGAATTGCTTCCCTGAGCGCCTCGCATCAAGGCACAGTTTGAAAAGCCCATTCCGGGTTCACTGCCGGATCCAACTTTTGATGTGTATTGGCTGGAAACATCGTGGACATCTCCGTTAAATTTATCCAGTCTCTGCGGAGATATTGTATAAATAAGTTTAGTTCGTGAAATTTCCGTTTCGGTTTTTTATTTTATCGCGGCGCATTTATTATTTAGATGCCCTTGCCTGCAGTTCTGGGACTCAGATAAGTAGGTGCCGGTAGAACAACAATTTGCTGCAGAGTTGATGCTGTTCAACCAGTTTCGCCCTTTGTTTATACGCATTTAACTTGCAATTCCTACTAGTATCTAAACTAATTGCAACAAATGAATGTCTGAAATATTAGGTTATTTTAAATAAAATCCGCATGTCTGTAAGGTAAATGCAGTTACTATTGCCAACAATGGAACTCATTACTTACTCGTACCTATTTCACAAATTACGGTGTATTAGATGTCTGGAAACCATACATAATATTAATTTATCAGTTAATAGTTATGGCGTTGCTTTAAAATTGCACCACGTTGCAAGCGTTTTCTGTGATAACACTTTTCAACCACAGTAGGAGTTAATTCTTGTGGAAAATTGAAGTACTGAAGTAATTGTTCGGTTTGAAAGAATTGGAATTATATAACAGTTTTATTTCGCCAGACAGGCGTGTACAACTAAAAGAAATTGCTTGCAAATTGATTACGTTTATCGCTTAGACACAATGCTACTAGTTCAGTTATTCATACTATAAATTCTGTAAAAATTGATTCCTAGGCAATCAATGTCTGAGCGTATACAAAACAGGTTGTAGCTTACACTGGTCTCTCTTGTTGCGAGGAATAAAGAACTGTTTTTTAGACTACCACCAACTTCGGGGTATCTAATTATTTTACTACGAACCCAAACCAAAAATTTTCAATGATTCTAACCAGTTCCGAATGGTACCAAACAAACGTTTAGGTTACATGGAGATATGGGAGGGCCGACCAGCTACAGTAAAGACGGCGTGCGGTCGGTTCTTTTCTAATAATTAGCAAAGGGTGTTCAAATTACCAGGGGACGCTAAAGAAACTTTTACAATCGATATGTCTATTAGCTTACGAAAACTCTTAAATTCACGAAAGTACTATGCGTAGCCAATTCGCTACTACCTGAAATAGGCAATAGCTTGCATTAGCCAAACACAAAATCATAGTAAACATGAACAAGCTTTATATTAATTAACGACAATACATATAATACAGAAGGTTACACCAGTTTAATTGCAGCCTTCCCATAAAATACACAGGAGCGATCTCATAGCATGGGTCTAAAGTTACAAGCACGGTACACATTAATGTGGCCACTAATTACAGGAGTTCCAATTTTAGATAGGTAACAGATCTCTGGGCCGATTAAGTTAGCGGGCAATTACAAATTTACGACGATGCCGCAGGACAATAATAGTATACCACCATGGACGTAGAAATTTAGAATGTTCATAAATGTGCCAATAATTACTGACAAACTCGGAGGTGATGCTACAGCTGCTGATTCCAATCTTTTGGTGCGCTTAATGTACAGATTTTTTTACGCTGCACAACATAAGATCGTGTTTTAATACTCCCAGCAGTGATACGAAACGGCACCGGAAAGCAAACAGCAACAGCCAGCCACCAGAAAAAGTCATCAGAAGCAAGCTGCGAATATACGGAACTTCCAACTAACAACCGGACTCAACAATGGTTCTAAAAACTCGGCTGCCAAACTAGTAGCACAAACTAGCTCTTCATACTTTAACGACTTCAAGGTCGACTCTTCAGCTTACCGCTCCAATACTTAAATCTCGGAAAAATCCGAAATCAAATGCGATGGGTAATTAAGACCCAAATAACTTCGATAACTCAACCATGCAAATCCGCGTAGCGTGAGTAAGCTAGAACACTATTATTACCCTCGTAAATCTCTATAAATCAGCCTTAAGCTAAGCTAAATGTTAATATGAAGTAAACGCGTACAGAACAGAACAAAACAAAAAACCCCGCCGCAGGTGCGCGGAGACAATTGAGCGATACTTGGCCTAATTACGCATGAAAATGCATCGATAATCCATCTCGCGCGAGTAATGGGACTTCAAAACCATTAAAGCGTAGCGCTTTTTACCCGTAACAAAGCCATCTAGTGAGTAGTGACTAGTGATGAATTCAGGCTCTACAGTTTTCAACACGAATTAAACCAAAATTGCATTAATCGTCATTAACAAAACTGCAAAAAGGTTGATGCTACTTTATCGGCCTCAAATGTAATATTATCTGTGCTGTGGAATAACAACGGAGTAATTAAAGATAATCACATGATTAAGAACACGAAAAAAGGACATAGGTCTGTGCCTAGAGATGTTTTTCTTCAAAGTGGCGACGCTGGTCCACATTTCTTTACTAAGGTACCTAGTAATAGTAAAAATTCAATTGGAAGTTACTGAACAGTCTGCGTGCTATTCCAAAGTAGCGGACAGAAATGTTTATATTTTAAAAAAGCTGTAGGCGGACTAGATTTTTCGGTTGATTAATTCTTGAAAATTGTATTTTTCAGTGATTTCATATAAATCCAAAAGCATTGAATGACTGATGCAACGGGTGTATTTAGAGATATATAAAAAAGAGCGCACTTGGTTATTAAAAATACAGATTTATAAGCATAATCCAGATTTTATTTGAAATAGTCGCGTAGCTAAAAAATCGAGAAATTCCTACTGCTGGAAAATAAAATTGTATTTATGCCGCCAGTACATCTAAAAACTGTCATGATTGTGAATTCTGAGCATTATTAACAACAGTTGTCAGGGTTTTTGAAAGCTGTACGGTTTTATGGTGCTTATATCAGTGTCTTATCATAAGAATCGCTTAAATAAAAACCATAGCATTCGGTGAACAAATGCTAAACAAGATAAGCATGTTGAAGCCGGAAATTTGAGCTGTGAAAAAGGCATAAACCAAAAACAATTATATTCAAAATTAAATACGGGTAATATACCGAGATATTAATACGTATTTAACATAATGTAACGGCATCTTGAATACATCGATTTCAAGAACGTACTTCCATTTTATTTTGCCTGGTGTAAAAGTTGAAAAGTTATTGCTCTTCGTATGTGCTTCTAATTCATGAACTAAAACTACTTAATATTTTTCGCAAACGTCACGCGTAATTCAATTTAAAGGGGTAAGGGGTAAAGGGGTACAAAGGGGTAATATGGCGCCAGTTCGTTTTTATGCAAAAAAGGAATTCAACCTTTCGGACGGAACTTTTATTGTTGTATGGGAAATCAGAATAAATATTGTTTGCTTAGTTCCATTTAATAACAGTTAGCAATTACTTGAAAAAATTATTTGTCTGAAGCCTAATACGAGGCAGCTTTTAATGTCGTTTATTTTAAAAAATATTAATTGCAAAGAATGCATGGTAATAATTGTGTTTTACAACACCTTACAATATAATACAATATTGAAGCTACCTACAATTTGAGTTTGGAGTATATGAAGTACCACCTATTGTTTTCGTTTTAGGTGTAGGTGGTGTTTCACCAACCTTCGAGCAAGTATTTGACTACAATAAACGAGTATTTAATTTGAGATTATTCAAAGTTAGAAACCGATCTGTATTAGATACTGCGGCGAAGTCGCTTGAAAGGAAATAAACAATACACGAAATTTCATTTAGGCAGAATCATATAAATACCTATCTGGTTATGGTATTCGTGCTAGCTAACAATTACGAAAGGATTTATCCTGCAATAATGAATTCTCTATGACGTAAATTCTAATTTCCGTATGTGGTATTATATTACAGGAGGCGTAAATTCCGGACTGGCTGTTTCTTGCCGTTCGCTGCATCAACAAAGTAAGCCGAGACATGCAAACGGAGGCCGTTTTCTATCATCGGATTGTTAATTCCACGTGTGGCTCGACTTTCGTTCCTGGTTTAATAAAGCATCATTGCGAATTTAATCAATAAGCAAATACCATTAGTTAAAGCCGCCCTCACTTTCGCCTTAGCCCAACATCCCTTTTGACCCGCTCGACTGCTGAACTAATTGTTTACATTCCTCAAGCAAAGTTTACACAATTTACGAGCAGGTGTCCACTGAGGATTTACATTTTTGAGCCCCTAAAAAGCCCTAACTAATTACAATGATCGCAATCATGTTCTGCTCCTGGACGGAGCAGAGGATTTTAGGAGCTTGATATTTTAACGTCTGTGTTGATCTACTTAGTTGTCGTGTTATTGATAACGATGATGAGATAAGCTAATGTTAGGATTTGATAAATGAAGCTGTCCCTGTAATGCTAGCTACGCTGTTGTTACCTTTTTACCTCTGCGAATATACTGTTAGTAGTGTAACGCGCTAATGGTAGGTCGGTTTGTAATGTAAAAATACTATGGAAACGGGGATAGTTTATCTAAAATGGAAATTTCAAACTGCGGCGCTGCAAATAGAAAAAGGAATGCCAAATGCGATATCAAGTTGGAATTACAGAGACTAGATTAGGTTGAACCGCATATGAAAGAGTAAGACAAAATTAAACCAAATATAACAATACACTGGAAATACAAAATCTATGATTAATTCATATTCGTGGTTGTTATCCACGTGTTTGATACATGGGTGCTTACAATACCACTTAAGAATATACTTCGAGCATGTTGTTACACTCTAAAAATAATTTAGAGCAAGTAATCAGGGCAAAATTGAACCCAGCTAGCTGCAGTGGGACACAGGCGGGGGTCTATTCGAAAGCCTAGATGTTTCTGTCAACGTCAAATTCGGGAGGGACGTAGAAAGTAGTAATATTAAATTTCCAAGTGTGACTCGATTATAAATTCTCGCCTAATAGATGGTCTTGGTGTCGGAATGAAGTCAAAATCTGAACTATTGCGAACTTACCTTTCCCCCACCTCTCTCTAGTCACCATCTCAATACTGAGAATCGTTACCGTATGAAATTATCATTATAGGTTGTTGACGACTTCTCTCCATTCCTCCGTGTTAACAACTGTATGTAATTGGCCTCTCGCCATTCTTTTAATTTCATTACACTATCTCGTTGGTGACCTCTCTCTTCCTCTTAGGCCAGGCGTGCTACCAGCGTCCTTATTTCTTTTCGGACAGATTCGTTTGTACGTCTCGCTGTCCACCGAATTCGCATTTTCATTTGCCCTCAACGTCCATGTTACAGAGTCATGCAGGAATATAGGAAGACGAAAGATTTCATTAGTGTGATTTTTTATTTTTCTGTACGTTCTCATCTTTCCATGTATTTGTAATTCTAGATACCGCACCCTTGGTCATTTGAGTTCTTCTTCTAACCTTTTTATCATATCGTTTTGGTTAGATATATGATCCTACTCACTAAAGCTTTATTTGTGTACAAATTTATCTGCATGCAGTCGTACAAAGTACAGTCAAACATAAGGTAAACAAAATTAAGCGTATATTTAACACAAAAGACTACAAGGGAAATATTCCGCGGCAGCTCGAGCTGGTCGCTATTGAGTTGTATTACTATCAGGGAAAATGGTTTTACCGCTGACGTCACGGCTTATAAAACTATAATTTATAAAACTTGTTAGGCTGGTCACAATCCAACTTGTATATTAACAATGTTCACTGATCTTTCAGATGGGAAGTAGTTCAAAACTATTGTCTGTGATGGAAACAGTTAGATAACACTCACATGTGAAAGCAATATCGGGTTTAATTATAATACAGGACGTAAGTATGCTCCAGCTACAAGGAATAGGAGGGAGATACGTGCAGGAATTACAAACTCTTTAGAAGCTATCCAAAAAAGACTATAACTTAATGCAGTGATAAAATACCGATACGAAGGCAATCGCGTGGCAAGGTCGACTTAACGGCAGAAAGGCTGGGATTTGACCTGAGGCGCGACTGACCCACAAATGTGGTCCCCTGGGCAGCGGAGATGCAGGGATATTGACCTCATGCAGGACTGGCCCACGAAGATAGTCGGCTGAATAGTAGAATGCGGGAATTTTAACCTTTTTTTCTTTGGGGAGGAGGGGAAAATCTTCTAAAGACACCCGGATAATCCGTTCGAGCGTGTCGGATTCGACTGGGAAGGAGACCCAGCCGCCTGACGACTAACCCCCTCCCTCTTAATTTCTCAAGCCACGTCGGGACCACCTTTCGGTATTGCTTCGGCTTAGCGAGCACCATTCAATTAATCCGCTGTCTCTATATTTCTTCACTCCTCCTGACTTTCTAACGTGCGGTATTATGTTCTCTACCGATAAATTTTCGCCAATGGTCTGTGCTGCTCTTTCTCTTGGCCGGTTCCAATTTTTTCACTCTAATGCGGTGTGTTGTGCTGTATTCGTTTCCCCACAGTGAACGCATTCTTCGTTGTCCGACAGTCCCGTTCTTAGTAAGTAGCTCTTAAAGCAACCATGCCCCGTCAAGAATTGGGTGATGGAGTACCCTACCTCTCCGTGGTCACCAACCAGACAACAAAGGAACATAACGTGTTTAATGTGTACTCATGGTGAGAACTGGGTGCAAAGCCGATAATCGGTCTCGTCTAGGTGGTATTTGAGTCTAAGGGGTGCGAGCCGACAGTGTCGCGCATTAGCAAGCCGCGACGACAATCGGAATTAAAATATTTGCTCTGCCCTCTATAAGGGCGCGGTAATCACGCGGCAAGTCAAAAATGTAAAAGAACTGAAAACCAAATATTGAAAATTATACTTTTAGATGCGCGTATCTTAGGAATACATATGCAAACGGATAAAGACTGATATCAACAGAATAGCAGACTTAAAATGGAATTCGCTAAGATGTGCTATAGTAAATTAAGTTGTTAAAAGACTTTTGGAAGATTTACAACAAAAGAAAATTGGTCTATATTCACGAGATAAAGAACGATTATTTATATTTAAAGAAAACTGTCGGCTGAATTTAGTAAACTCAAAAGCATATTAAGCAAGAAAAATATACGACTAATAGGTCTTTCCTGTTTGAGCTCAAACTTGGACTCGTAGTAATGCTGAGAGTCCTAGTTACTCAGAGAGCTATCGAAATAAAAACCTTCAGGATTTGATTGAGAGATCGTAAGCGAATGAAAGGATTAGGAACATACGATGTTGCTCGTTGAATGTTTTTCAGGTTAACAAGTTGTACATCTGCATGAGCACTTGTAGATTCTATCGTACCCTCACATTTCACTACATCCTTTCAACTTGCCAATAGCTACATATACGAGTACTTTACAGCAAAGCGAAGAAAACTGTATCATCATAACTTTTACACTGTGCACTTGAAGTTACTGACTAATTAAATCATTTCGCTTCGGCTGATGTTGGAAATCAGTGTTTGTGTTTTGGCTATATTAGATGTTAGCACAGGTGTCTATATATACTTGCACTGTTGCTTACTTGCTCAATATTCGCCGTGAAGATGCTGCGGGGCTGTTTGTTTATAACTGCAACACAATCTTGATGAAGATGCACCCTGCTTAATACAACCGCGAGTTGCTTAAGTTCGACAGGCAAAGCAAATTGTCGGTATGTAACCGAACTCCAGTCTACAGCAGGGGCTAAAATCCTTTTATCGGCATTTCTCCGGAGTTTAAATAAAATAAGAGAATTACTCGTAATGTTCCCTACGAGCTGGCGTTTAATCTGGGGTGTCGGGTGTTGGTGCTGGGCGATGCAATCCTTTGAGATCTGCTAGCTATCGATTACACAAAGAACGCTTCATCTAACGTCGGCGGCGCTTTCGCAGCAATTCGATACTCTCTATAAGTGATTGAAGAATATCGTTGTATACGTCTCCCCTTTTATGTCTAGATACGGAAATTTCTTAGTCTTTTTAAAATAATCTTCAGTTGTTGGTTCTTGGAGGCACATGAAACTCATATAAGCGTGTTACAGAGGAAATTCCAATATCACAACTTTTTGCTCAAGCCTTTGAATGAGGAGAATATTTGAAGAGCTTTTGTTTAATATAGGTTCTTTACAGAATCTAGGAAAAGATATTTTTTGCAGTTTCATATTTTATTGTAGTAGCAAGTAATCGTTGATGACGAGCTGAATCGATATGGGAAATTACTAGTACTAGTTTTCTGAAAATTTGTGTACGGGGGTTTTCCAAAGAGCTCGTTTCAACTGAAATATTTTCAGTTTGCTACAACTTCCGGTAATACCGGAAATGGACACCAACTTTGTTATTTTAAATGGAATATTCCAATTTTTATTTAATTTTGGCATCTACGCTAAATTTCAATATAACTATGGGACATCATATGTCTAGAGCACGCCATTTTTGAGAAATTTCGGTTTTTTCGAAATTTTTGGCAAATGCAGCCCCTTAATAAACAAAATAATTTTTCAAAATCTAAGGGAGTCAGGCCAAATATTTTCAAGGTTTGCACAAATGAGACTAGCTAACGAAATATTTGAAAACTTCACAAAAAATTATACAGGGCGCTCAGGAATTGGCGCCGAATTTAGCTAATTCAAATATTCGAAAACTTTTTTTTAAGACAAACTCCTCTATCTCTTCACCAGTGGATTCTACGCTGAAAAGTAAGGGGATTTTGTATGTTCCTATATCTAAACTGAACGGTTTTGTAGAAACTTGAAATACCGAAATTTGTGTGGTTATTGGAGAATTTCAAATTATCAGTTGGCTTGGGTTTAAAGGTACTAAATAAACAAAAGCTAAAGTGTCAACAAACAAAAATTGTAAAAATTAGACTTAAAAGTAGCAAAAGGGTTACTCATGTCCCGTTTAGGTTTTAGTAATGAAGATTACTTCAATTTGTTAGTTTGATCAATTTTTCATTTTTGTGTTTCTTATTTCTTTTATATATTGTTGAATTATCCTGAATCTATCTCCTTCTTTTATTTTTTTATCAATTACGAAAATTGTAAAACGCGCGTGAATGTCGGGTTTTGACGAACATTTTTAGAATCCAGAACCAACTCATGGGCTGTAGCGTTTTTTGAAAAAAATTCAAATATTTGGGAAGGCATAGGTCTCATTTGTGCAGACTCTGAAAATAGCTTGGATTTCGAAAAAATAGTTTTTTGTAAGGGGCTGCATTTGCCAAAAATTTTGAAAAAACTGAAATTACTCAAAAATGACGCACTTAGACATGTGCTGTCCCACATCAAGTTATATTAAAATTTATCGTAGATTCCAAAAATCAATAAATATTGGAATATTCCATTTAAAATAATGAAGTTAGTGTTCATTTCCGGTATTACCGGAAGTTGCAGAAAACTGAAGATATTTTAGTTGATCGAGCTCTTCGGAAAACCACCCCATACAAGTTTTCAGAAAACTAGTACCAGTAATTTCCCTTACATAACGCTATTTGAGGTAGAGATGTGTGAAATAGATCATTTTATCAAAACTAGTTTCAGGCTAAAACCAACCAGGCATTAACCATTTGTTCAAGAAGACCTGAGCTTGAAATGGCTAATTATTTGCTTTATTGACCATATTTGCAACGATAAATGTAATAATGAATAAATGCTGTCGTATAAATGGCCAGTTTGATTTTCATTACGATACAGAAGTTCGGTTGCTTGCTAATGACATTCAGATAACGAATGACTTTTTAATTAACTTTATGTAAACTGTCTTATCTATACGCACTAAAATCCATGTATTATAGCGTCTAAATATCGATACTAAAACTAAAAATAATACAAATACTTCTATATTTATATCTATTTCAAGTTTACGGATGGGGGGGGGGACTGTATGTTCAAATATCGTGATGGACTGCACTATTCGTTTAGTGTCATAGGCTGAAAATTTTACAGCTTTAAATTACGTTTCTTAGGGTTTTATTCAATGATTTTTTCCAGATAATTGTTTCACCAATTGGGTATATGGTATATTCACATATCGATAGTCACCAATAGTTTGTTATAGTGCGCAATGAGCATCTTGTACTTTATAGTTTCATTTCCTTTAAAGGATATAGAAGAACAAAAAATTTATATATGCACAAGCCGCAGTATAAATAATATTCTCTCTACGTCCACTTTCTATTTTAAATGCTCTGCAAAATACCATTTAATCGTGAGATGTGCAAGCGAAGAAATGAGCAATCACTCATTACATTGAGTTTTGCAGACGACCACGACATTGTAGCTCAGAATGCATTGATCTTAAATTTATGTAACGAACATTATGTCAACTTACTTGACTTAATTAGTTGCTTTTCTACTTTGCGATGTAAGGCATTTTTGGAGTTGGTGCGTTTCCATTCACTTTTGTAGTTTCCGTCTGCTTAGGTCTTTCTATCTTGTGCTTTGGTTGACACTTTGTAACGCGGATTTTATTATGCTCTTTGGTTGCTAGTTAACTCAGTCAATAATGCACAAGACCCGTTTTTTACTTTAGTGTGCAGTTGGGATGCCAATACCGCTTTGCTATGAACCTGCCTCGTTTATACCTATAATCCTGAAAATAAGCACTGTCACCCCGCTAGAAATAAACGCGAAGCTGGTTACATAAACGCTATCTACTCTATACGGAGATATATACATACATATAAACGACAATATACAAATTCTATACGCCGTCAGTAATGAACGGTAAAGTTTAATCAACTTGCTACGTGTTAAAGGATACATATTATACTGAGTACAAAGAATAACACATCAAGTATTAATGGTAACAAGATAGTCCGCTTTAATGTAGTATGGTTTCTGTACAACTACTACCCACTTAACACGGTACAGCGTGTATCTAGCCACTACATAATTAATGAATTGCGGCCCACGTAAATCCCCTACCCATTTGATGGTATAAGTTTAACTACTACCGATTAGGCTACTCGATGACGCACACGCCGCCGCGTTCAACGGTCATGCAATATTTCGCGATCAGGTGCTGCGCTCCAAATATATAGCGATTTAGTACTATATCGCGATCCCCATCAAATACATTAGTTTTACATACACAAACCTGTTTTCACAATCGTCGCTTGCAAAAATCCAGATTGGACTCCTTTAGTGACGTCACTGCAGTCGCCCTTGGTGAAGTTTCCAAGGTTGCACTACGCTCTCGAAGCCGTATTTCAGCTCCAACAAAACAAAGCCTTGACTGCTATTTAACCACGCCCCCGCGTACGCTCACAGTTTCACTCAAGACTTTACGCGTCGGCCCTCTTGCTTGTATCTCCGCGCGACTGGCGACTTCCCGCACAAAAATATATATAATACAGCACTGCGGGCCTTCTAGACCCATGGCTTAGTCCTTGTTCCATTTCTTTAACTTTTCTCACAACTCTTTTCCCATCTGTCTCTGTCTTTTGCTCTGTTTCTCCAATCTTCAACTTCCGCACTTTTTACATCTGTCACCACAGCATCCAGCCACCTCTTTTTTGGACGTCCCTTTTTATTTTTTCCGCCGGTCCTTTCCCCCAGCATCCTCTTCGCATGTCTGTTTTCCGGAATACAGCTGACGTGCCCTAGGTGTCTTACCCTCTGGGCCCTTATGAACGCCGTTAGGGATGGGTCCCCATAGATTTCGTGTACCTCCTTGTTAGTTCTTCATCTCCACTCGCCGTCTTTCGTTTTCACTCCTCCCAGGATTTTTCTTAACACCCTCCTCTCTCATACTTTCATTTTTACTACCATCTGTTTTGTCATTGCCCATAATTCGCTTGAGTATGTGACGGATGGTCGTATAATCGACTTGTATACTCTTAATTGTGGCGGCTCTCGAGATCTCTTTGGACTTAAATATATTGTTAATCTCACCTATTACTTTGCTATCCTAATGAGGACTAATAACAAAATTCTAATAGACGGACGGGCAACGGAAAGTGCCACCGAAAATAAAGGTGTGAGACAAGGGGACCCAGTATCAACCGTGCTGTTCAATCTGGCCCTGAAAGCAATATTGAGGGAAAGTGGTATTGAAGGGGGTGGAATAATTTACCAGAGACGCTATCAGATAGTTGGGTATGCGGACGATCGGACCATAATTACAAGATCAAGAAAGGAGCTGGAAACGGTATTTGGTAAACTGGAAAGCATACCAATAACATATGGGTTAACAGTAAATGAGAAGAAAACGAAATACATGGAAATGCCGTCAAAATACTGGGTGATATACTTTTGTCAGTTTCAAGGTGCTTTCCTTGCGTTTTGTGTTCGCCTATCCTGAAAAGGTGTCGTAGCCATCCCGTTTGTGCTTTTGTACCAGTACATGCATTGCTTTTACGTTCAAATTCTTCCTGTAGTGTTCATTTCTAATTCTGTCATTATCTTTCCTGCTATTTTTCTCAGGAACCCCATTTCCATGCTTACTAGTCTGCTCTTTTGTTTCTTTCTAGTGACCGACGATTCACAGCCATATAGGACTGCTGGCGTCATCACTTTTTATACTTCTACTTGTACGTCGCTCGGTACTTTTCATAAATTTCTCTAAGAAATCTAATTTCTACGGAATTTCTGTTTTGGTTTTTCTGTTAGCGTCCAAGTTTCACTACCGAAGAACAATGTATCGCAACTTTTTTAACCACTTCTGCTTTCACGTTCTTGAGTACTTCTCATTTTCCTAAGAACGTCTCTCATGCTATTGAATATCTGTCCTACTTTTCCAACGTTTGCTACTTTCTCATTTATCCAGTTTTCCATTATTTCCTATTATCGCAACCAAGTATTTGAAGTGTGTTATTTGTTCTATTTCTTTTTCTATACTGATGCTAGGTATCTTTTCTTTTTCCGCTATAACCATAGTTTTTCTTTTGTCTTATGTTTATTTTCATTGACTCATCATTCATTATGTTAATATTGTGTTGTAGATTTCCCTCTGTGCCTTGTATGATTAACATGTCATCAGCGAATAATAGCTCAGATAACTGTGTAGCTTCAATTTTTCAGTTTAAAATTTAAATTTTTTGCTGATCTTTCTTTACTGCTTCGTATAGGATTGTTGGAAATAGTAATGAAAAAGATCCTTGTTTCAGACGAATTTTTGATTGAAATCTCTTTGATTCTGCGTTTTGTACTTTAACTACGAATATATTGGAATTGCCCTCGTACATTGCTTTAATGATGTCAATAGTTCCGGTTTCTATTCCCAGTTTTATAAACACTTCATACATCTTTTCTTCTTAAGTAACAAACGACTTCCGGATTGGACCGTGTCATGATTGAGATCGAAGAACTCAACGTTTCGCTCACTTTTGTAAGGGGCTTCATCGGGAGGAAAAAGCAAAGGAGCACGGTAACTCAACGTGTGAACCACGTCAGAGGCGAAACTCGACCCTTACGAAAGTGGGCGAAACGTTGAGTTCTTCGATCTCAATCATGACACGGTCCCAATCCCGGAAGTCGTTTGTTACTTAATTACAATGGCCGTGAAAGCCTCAGAAATCATCTTTCCTTCTTAATGTTTTTTCTCAATCCACGAAATATAGGTGCACTTATTTGCTGGTGATTTTGTGGCTTATCAGTCTTAATATGAATATCGTATTCTGAGTGCTTCTACCTTTCCTAGAACCATATTGCGTTTCTTCTCTTGTGGTGTGTAGCTCTTTTTGAATGCTTTCTTCTATTATTCTCGCCAATATTTTTTATGCAATACTTGCTAACGTTATACTTCTATAGTTTGGGCATTCTGTCGTGTCACCTTTATTATAATGCTTATGTTTCATTCTCTAGGTAGTTTGTTCTCGTTTATGATTTAATTCAAAAGGTTTCTCATTGTTTAATCTCCTGTTTCATTCATAAATTTTAACATATGTGGTGTTATACTGTCTATTCCACGAATCCAGGTGCCTTCTCAATTTTTATTTTGACGATAGCGTTTTCTAGTTCATCATTTGTTATCAGTTGGGTGTGTTGTTGTGCTTCTGTACTATTATCATCAGTCTTTCTTTTATTTTATATGTTTATGTTTCTTCTTTCCATCTTTCCATAATTGGTCTTTCATCCTTCAATATATTACCTTTTTTGTCTTTTATATTTTTCATGGTATAAGTTTTTTCGTGGCAGTTTAAGATGTTTTAGGTTTTTTGAAAAGTTGTCTTTATAGAATATAATTCTCGTAATATAGGCTCGGAGATGTTTGAACTATCAAAATAGATTTGAAAAAAAAATGTGTTTGTTTTTATCAAAGGAAGGGAGACCGAACTAACGGGTGTTCATAAACAGTCGTCATCCCAGTTGCCTTAAAAAACAAAATGTTATGTCTTTGATTAATTCGTACAACACAATGAAACGTCATTGAGTACTGTCAGAGCGCGTTTAGGTTTGTTCAGTTTTGAAATCATGTTTACGCCACAACAGAAAGCATTTATGCTCGAAAGTTATTTTCGCAATGGAGTACTGGAAAATGGTGAATGGCAATACTCGATCGAAGCTTCTAAAAATGAATTCAGATTGAGGTTTCCAAATGTAGTGTTTAACCACAATCAGTTTAGGAAGCAGTTGAGCAGATCACTTGCAAATTTTCGGAAACTGCTTCAACTGATAAACATCCGGGAGGTGAAGACCTCGAGTTCGCACGGGACATGTTGTCAATATGGTCAGAAACGCGATCGAAGAGCGACCTACATCTTCAGTTCGAAGGCTTTCCCAAGAACTAGGCATTCGTAAAACAAGTTTGTACAATGTTTTAAAAAGGATATTCACTCGCATCCATACAAATTACAAATGTACCAGGAGCTGTTAGGTCCAGATTTTGAGAAAAGAGTTCAGTACTGTCAGTGGTTTAACGAAAATTTGAACAACAATGATGTACTCGATAAGACATTTTTTTCGGACGAGGCCTGGGTGCACTTGAATGGTTATACCTTAATGCACAAAATATGCGTATGTGGGGAACCGAAAACCCTCATTACTTTAGAGAAGCAAAGTTTGCATCCTGTTAAAATAGGGTTGTGGTTAGCAGTAAGTCGTAGAAGAATAATAGGCCCAATATTTTTTGAAGAGAATATAAATGCTGAAAACTATCGGAACATCATCTTAGAACCGTTTATAAATGAACTTCACGACGACGAGTTGCAAACCGGATATTTTCAACAGGATTCTGCGCGTCCGCACGTTGCTCGTGTTACTTTAAATTATTTAAGAGAATTTTTCGATGACCGTTTAATAAGTAAAGACC